>JAQGAF010000616.1:0-45698 GCA_034687865.1 Kryphioiulus occultus | reverse complement strand
AAAAACACATTTTTCCGATATTAAATCGGATATTTGGTTTCTGAGAAAACCACATTTTACTCGATTCTTGCAGGTGGACCGAATTTTTTGCTCGTAAGTGTAGTTAAAAGCAACTGGCAACAATGGACAAGCTTTACCAGCAGATATCATCTGCATATAATAAAGCCTATCCAAGCCTTACAAAAAAGGTAAACCAACAATCAACAGTCAGGACATGGAATCAGATCAAAAGCTCAAGCCCAACACTTTGACAGCCATCTAAATGAAAAGGGTGAAACAGTGGATGAATAATTCAAGGCTGCTAATTTTGCTAATGCTGGCAGCGTTTTAGCAGAAATCTGGGATGGAATGGTAGACACATTGAATGTAAAAGCTGTTTATGTTGAACCACATTCATGTAGCCTACATGTAAATTGTTTGATATGGCTGATTTTATCTGTTGAAATATAATTGCTGAAATTTTATATTATTTTTCCAGAGGGTGAAACTGATGTTTGTATTAGGGGGTTAAAAAATGGTGGCGACGTAGTTTAAGGAGGGGGGGTACCAGATTTGGCGACAACTGGCGACAGAGGGGGGGGGGTGGTTAAAAAATGGCAAAAACTTGGCGATATAGTATTTGGACGTTCTCAAAGATGATGACTAATCAATCTTGACATTTTCACGAATTTCCTGACATTCCCCGTTTTTCCACGAACCTTCAGAAATGAGGAACTCAGCATTTGAAACTAAAACACTTTCAGACAAGCAAAATATAATGAGTGCAGTTCCTATAGGTTTATTGGAACGGGTTTGCTAATTCTTGTAAACTACCGGTATAATGTGCGAGTTCGAATTAAAGAAAACGCCTATGCTGAAATGCCATGCTCCCAATTGCGACTTGCAGTCAAAAACAATATTACATTGTATATTCAAGTATCGCATTTGTTTATTAAAGCAAACATGTGCATTAAGGTTACTGAGGACACGCGTATACAATATGCATTTTTATATTTTGGAGATCCTTTTCAGTATTTAGCAAAATAAATCACATACAGGTTATTACATTACACGTGTATGTTCATCTCACCTCAAGAATACTTATTGTAATTGATGTACAAGTGCACTGCAGTATTCTTAGAGAAGCTATGATGCCTAAATTGTCGCGATTTTTATTTTTTTATTACTTTATGTTGGTGTTAGATGGTGAGGTAACCTTATATAGAGGATTTCAAATTTTGCTCATATTAGTATCCAATTCTAAATACATATGTACATGTGCATAAGAAAGGAGACTATTCTCAGTCTTTATAATAAAAGAAAATCAATAGAATGGTGAGCATATGCCGCGCTTCTTTTTTCTTATAAAAGATGTACTTTTGAGGGAATCCAAATTGTCAACTACATGTAGGTCATCAAGATGACTAACGATAAGTGTATGGTGTTTTCAACGTGTTTAGCCAATCGCAGCTGAAGTGACAGCCATGAACTTTAGTTTAGGTTCAAAGAGCGTGCTGAACTCAAGCTTCTAGATCAAGTTTTGAAGTATCATTGGATATCAGCCCATTTGATTCATTTTCGTATTGCAAGAACACTTGAGTATGTGTAGTTTCTAAAAACATTTGCAAAATGGCCCATTTCTGTACGAAAAATACCAAATTACAGGAAAAAGACACACCTGAGGTCATCTTAAGAAACAGAGCTAATGCTTTGGGGCTGAGTGTGTATGATGAGCAGTTTGCAATAGCAATGGACCTAACAGATAAGCTCGGTCAATTCAGGGAAAAATTCGTGTATCCGAAAATGAAAGACATTCCCCTGGGTAAGTACTGTAAATAAAATTAATTTGATAGTTACATGAAAGTTGCATATTTTTATATTGTCATTCAGACAGTGTAATTCGAAACTTTTCCATGTCCAATTTCCCGAAATTATTTTCATACGTTTATAATAAATTCACCAGTGAAGCTCAAATCAATGCAAGCCTAGCTCAAGCGTTTTATGCCGTAAAGTTCCGAGAAAAGTTTTAAGCAAAATGAAACGCCAACTGCATTAACCTGCACGAGCGTGTTTGAAAACTTGTATATGCCATGAATTTGTACTACTTTTATCTACAGTAATTGATCTACAAAAAATGGCGTTAAATGACGAACCATTGGGAATTTTCAAATTCGTTTGGCTGTTTGCCAATGTCCAAACTAAGAAGTTTTAAATGATTTTCACTAATTAAGATAAAAAAACATGTGCACGTAATTACCAACTAATTATTTATAATGCGACAATTTTGTGTTTGTGCCAAATAGGCACGAAGTCAGATTTTGCCACACTCACGTCATTATCGCTTGTCTTTAGCATTCGTGACTTTAACATACATGTAACTGACGACTTAATTATAATCTTATATATTAGGCCTAGCGGTGAAATAATTTTATATCTGATTATCTAAAGAGATTTTAAAATTACCTAAAACAAAAAAAAATCCTTTTTGACAGAAATAGTTTGGCATTCAGGCAAAACTGGAAATTCTTCAGCATAAAAAGTAGAGCGTTCCCAACAGGTTCCCCAAGAGGTGACATTTTCAACTTCCCTGACGTTTTCAGGTTTTAAAACAAATTTCCCTGACCACAACGGCCATTTAAAATAAGATAGGAGATAGAACACAAACTTTCACGAGGAATAAGAAAATTTAGATTAGTTTTCTTAAAATTCCTTTACCGAATTGCTCGTCATCTCTTGATTTTTGTGCTAACCAATAACTAGCTATGCTAGATCTGTTGTTGATTTGTTGAATTTCCCTGACTTTAAAAAGTAAATCAATTTTTCCTGACTGTTCCAGGCTTTCCAGGTCTGTGGTAGCCCTGCATGTATAGGCTAAATCACACTTTATTATCCCAAAGTTGACCTCGACTGCCAGAGTGCAAGTGAGATTAGCATATGTTAGCACAGTCTTGTTATCATTGAATAGCCCCCTCAACTTCTTTCGCCAGAACGATGTTAGTTTATCACTTTTTAAAAAGTTTGCTTACAGTGTACACTGAATATACAGGCTGGTGCACTAAATGCTGTACGTGTACAGTATACAATATATTCTTTCACAAACTTCTCGAACTTATGATAGACGTTTCAGAAGTTCTGGAGTGCTGACTCTTTCAGGCTGATCTGATGTTGCTGATGCTTTTGCCGTTTATTCTTATGTCCTTTCATTACATTTTCTCCCTAATTTCAGTTGATCAATCACTTATAAAACCAGAAGACGACTGCATTTACATGTGTGGAAACTCGTTGGGTTTGAAACCAAAATCTGCTGACGAACATATGCGACACGTATTGGAGGCATGGGGGCAAATGTATGACCTAAGCTTTTGCTCACGCCATTACAGAGGTCACGTTAGATCCGTTAATTAGTATTAATCATACGTTATATGGTTTTAATATGCTGTTAGGGGAGTTATGAGCCATTTCAAGGGTAGTCTTCCAGCAGCTAGCTGCGATCAACCGGGCCTAGCTATAACGGCGAAGTTAGTGGGTACGAATTGTGTCGTTAGTATTCAATCTTGGACAGTTGATCACTGAAGTATTCCAGATTTCGTCTAATGCTGGCCATTTTAAAATTCCCAATAAATACTTGTTATTTAAACTCCATTATTAGGAGCCCACCCCAAGGAAGTGGCTCTCATGAATGGATTAACAGTTAATCTACATTTACTCATGGCAAGTTTTTAATTAGTACAGCAATTTATACACTAGGTTAAACTCAAAATTAATGTGACATGATGTTTCTCTCAAAATCGTCCACAGATATCATTTTACCGACCAACGTCTGAGCGATACAAACTACTTGTTGAGGATGGTGCTTTTCCATCTGACCGAGTAAGTTTCGGGAATATTTTCACCATACACCTGTGACTTAGAAAACTCAAGATGACAAAACTATTTTTTACCCAAATAGTATGCATTCAAGTCCCAGGTCAATTTCCATGGTTACAATCCTGATACTGCAATCGTGGCTCTGGCTCCCAGAGTTGTAAGTAAATATAAGTTTAACAACTCTGACCTTCATGTTCAACGCTGACTAATTGAAAATTACTTAAATTTCCAAGGGCGAAAACGCATTGCGAACTACAGATATTTTAGAATACATTGAAAATCATGGCGATTCCATTGCTTTGATTTTGTTCAGTGGGATTCACTATTATTCTGGACAAAAATTCGATATGGAAGCAATTACAAGAGCAGGTCATTCCAAGGTAAGATATGCGAAGTAATTTTTGTTGTAAACAAGCCAGTTCGTTATAAATGAATTTATTTTAGGGGTGCATAGTGGGTTTTGATCTTGCACACGCCATTGGCAATGTAAAACTTGAACTACATCAGTGGGATGTGGATTTCGCTTGCTGGTGCTCATATAAGGCAAGTGATATATTTTTCTACTCTATAAACTCCGCGTTTCGAACATAATAACGTTGTGAACTCATCAAAAAAAATTCTTATTAGTATTGCAACTCTGGCGCTGGTGGCCTGGCTGGCATATTTGTTCATGAAAAACTCAATGGGAAGAAATTTCCACAACTTCATGGATGGTGGGGCAATAAAGAAAATAGTCGTTTTGAAATGAGAAAAGGTAAATGTAGTTATTGTTATCGCATTTGTACTTGCGGCGATATGGTAAAACATCTGCTATTCCATTAGTCATTAATGTTTACACATTGCCATCAAACTCGTTAGATGTTCAATATGATTCGTTTGTATAAAGAACACTCACTGTACCACTTCATCTATTAGATATCGATTTGGCAGAAGGTGCTGGAGGATTTCGATTGTGTAATCCACCACCATTTTTGGCCTGCCTAAATTTGGCAAGCCTGGAGGTAAGAATGAAACGCTTTGCAATTTGTGCAAATTTCCAATCAATGATACCCAATTAACCATCTTTCAACTAGATTTTTGATCAAACATCAATGGAGGAACTGGTTGCCAAACAGTATCTCCTAACGGGATACTTGGAGGCTATGATAAACCGAAACTGGCCAAATCAGCAGAATTGCCACACAATTAATTCGACGAAAACTTCATTGAAAATAATCACACCGAGCGACCCCAATCAGAGAGGAAATCAGCTCAGTTTGATGTTTAATTGCAATGTAGAAAAGATCAACATAGAACTTGAGCGCCGTGGAGCGATTGTAAGTGCACAGAGACCCCAAAAAGTCTGCTGAATACTGATGGGACCACTACTCTGTAAAATCCTCATTTATTGACACTGACATTGACCTGAGCTGTAAGCAACTCAAAAAACCAAGTTTTTGGAATTTTGGCATTGTCTTATATCTTATGAGAAAACAATACCAATGTGATGGCACCTGATCTGTGTTGAGTTGATTGCTTATTTTTATCGCAAAATTGTAATGTCACAAAATAATTTATTTGCAGTGCGACATCCGTTTACCCAACGTAATTCGAGTGGCACCAGCACCTCTATACAACTCATTCTATGACGTTTACCTCTTCATTGAAACTTTGAAGGAAGTCCTTGCAGGGCATCATAAATAAAACACAGACCCGCATTAAAATGTATACTACATTATGTTTTTTTTATTTCTTAACATTTTCAACTTGTTGTTTCACCATGAGTTCATACAATTTATTGCCCAAATCCTTAAGCCCATTGTGCCCGAACATTCCGCATTTTTCTCCGGATAATCGGCATCCAAAAGCTAACGACGATTTAGGATCGTCACCACTGGCCATTGAAAATATTACGGCAGCAATGAATGTATCCCCTGCTCCCAAGGTATCAATCACCTTTGGTGGACAGTATGCCTCCGAAGAAATGAGAGAGCCATCGCTCAAACTTGCAGAAACTCCATCTTCACCCCAAGGACATATCACCATTGCGCTTATCAAAATAAAATATACTTTCCAAAAACAGTCTCAAATTTAAACCATGTATTGGAGCTTTGGATGGTCATATCACATACCCTGATTTTAAATCTTTATGAAACCCTTTCACAGCATCCTCCTTACAATGATGTCCCAACGAGACTGCTAAATCTTTGCTAATAAACAAGATATCGGCAAGATGTGAAAGAGCCTTATAATCGAGTTGCGGTTTTTCAATTTCCAAAGAAGTTGTAATTTTTTCATTAGTGGGATGAGATGCATTCCACTCACTGACATGACTTAACATCTTGGCATACTCTGCAGGAAATCTCCCCTGTGGAATTTTAAATTACCAATAAGCATACCTCATGATTCTCTTAGCCTGTGTTTACTTGGAAATGTATCAATGGAATTAACCTCAAAATGAATCCATTTGTATTTAATCAATTGCAGTTTCTTAAAATCTTCAAAGGAAAGTTCAGGTAAATCCCTTTAAAACAAAAAGCGAGACTAATAAATGTGTTTAAATTGTTAATGAGCAGATGCAAAGTTGCTTAACCTTTCACAGAGAAATTAATCTAACTTTGGCACAGAGGTTCGTCCCTGATTTCGTAACTGAATAGTGTTCACCCCAACTTGAAAAACCTGAGCTTCTACCTCTTTTGATGGAGAATTGTCCTGGAGCCATTTTGAGAATTAATGATTACTACGGATGAAGGATTCCCACAGTTGGGATGATAAACACAATGATCAATGCAAATCCCATTCAACTGCAAATCGTTTTTCAGGAATCTGGTCACAAAATCATTTCACACTTATCTCTCAAAATGAGCATCAGTCATAGGAAACCACCTTGAACAAAATAATTTAGATACATACTTGGTAAGAAAGGCTTCTTCATCAGCATCTGACGAATCATTTATTGTAGCCAGTAATTCACACGGGGCATTCAAGTAGGACAGCACAGTACAGTTATTGGATGCATTTCCTCCTCGTTGCCATTTCTGGAAAATAGTTCTGCAAATTGAAATAATTCGAAATGAGTCCAGTCCAGGTGTTACTGAATGACATTAGGTAAACATTATTAAACATATTTTGGAAAAAAGATCTGCAGTACATGTACACCTATAAGTTTCTCTACATGTAGGCCTAAAAAGGTCTTTCGGTGTATGAATATAGAGAAGTCTTGTCTTAACATATAGTAACACTGGGCAGTTGCCTGGGGATCCCAAGGGAATGGGGGCCCACTGGCCCCAGAGGTTTATAATAAGAGTCAGTGGTAGGGGCCAGGGACCCTATGGTGCAATGATTTGTCCCTGAAATAGCCTATGACAGGGCTGATTTCAAATGGAAGTTCCTGAGAACGAGATTTGTTTATATCCACTGAATTCAATGACGCCCAAGGTCACTATTATATACTATACAAAATACCGTAATAGTCGGGTGTAAGGCACGTGAAAGATCATCGAGGTCAACCACTTTTCACACATGAAACGCACATATCGCAAACATTAGATCGTGTAAATACCTGGAATCCGTATCTTCTAGTGGATATTCCTTGACCAGCACCAGTAAGTCGGCGCAAAGTAAACCAACACACAAAATTTTTCGCTCATCTTGGCTAGACATTCTTCGTAAACTTCACTGAACATTCAAATAATCTCAAATTCTTAATCCTTGTTCCCCCTTCACGTTCTTCGATGTCCATGATGTCAGAGTTTCGAGTCCAATTACCCCTGCAAGCGTCAACGCCACAAAGTACGCAGCATGACCCTGAACTAAATTGAAATAAATGTTTCTACGGTAGGGTCAACTGAATAATTACGTTATTACGTTATACCACCGCACCACTATGGACGGGATGAAAACAAAATTAAAAATTATGGCTTTTGAAAGACGAGGGCGCCGATTTCGGTATAACTAAGTTTGCGCAACTGGTAGCACTGCTACAAGGCGCGTAATTCAAACTTTTAAACTTGTATTAATTTCTAGAGGAGATCTCAAGAACTTTCATCCATTTATTTTTTCGATATTATTTCAATTTTTTTATTTGTGCATTGTGCAGGCTACATACACTCATTAAAACGACACTGTTTTAATGTCTAGCAACTGTTTTTGTAGTTGTTGATATTACAGATAAGCCAATGGACACAAAATAAGGCATAAGATTAGATGAGCAAATGGCGCATTAATTATGGCAAAACTTGCTGCAGACCTATAAGTCGTTTTCCATGTGGAGTTGGTTTTGATAATATGACGTGACGTGCAGTGATCCAAATTGAGTCCGACGCACGCTGCGTAGGCCAGGGCGTGGGGGATAAAATTCTGTTCGTGTACCCCTCCTAACAGATGGGCCATTGGACCACGAGCATAAACGGTCACATCCTCACCTCCATGTGCGTCAAATAACATTGGAACTGCATTTTGCGGTGTAAACGTTTTGGTTTCTGCAAATGGAAATGTTGCTTGTTAATTCGTGAGTTTATAGTAGTAAAGTTGCTTCTTTCGTCAAATAAATTCACTGCAGTTCGTTTTGGCTTGAAAGAGATTATCCCATGGAATATGAAACTGGGCATGATTAGTTATAGATAAACTGGATTTGTGTTCTACATCAAATGCGTTACACAACAAATTCGAGAAAAATACGCTAAAGATAATGTAAAAATGACGGAATAATTTAATGGAAATTTTCAAGATTACATTTAAATTCAAAATTTTGTGGATATCACCTCCTTACACGTACCCTTTGCCATTATTATTTCACCCTCTAAGTCACGCACAAGAGAAATGAATGGAAAGAAACAGATTTGTCTCACCTTGACCCTGAATATTATTCTATAAGATATGCGTTTGGTTAAATGTGTTCACCTGTATCCACATTCGTTAAATTGGCTCTGGGCGAGCCACTTGGCCTATTGTCCACTCCATTTGTATACATAAGAGTAGTGTAGGGCATAAGATCGATATGTGAATCCCCTGCAAGACCTGAACGAGAAAGAATAAAATTATCACTACATGTTCTATTATTGGACGAGAAGCCACATAACTGCAATGACAAAAATTAATACTTTCAAAATTTTTATCATTTGCAAGTATTCTCCCGTTGAAGTGCTCAAAGTAAGAATGTCGTGAACATTTTGGAGCCATCTAACCTAAAATAGTAGTGCCCCGTTCAGGATAACCGTTAATGGTCATTGGGTGCGAGTGGTCAGCCGTCACGAGTATGAGAGTATCTTCGTCACTGGTCAAATTAACAGCAACTTTGATAGCTAGGTCCATGGCCACAGTTTCTTCCAATGCTTTTCGGATTAGACTATCGTGATGTGCCATATCAATTCGCCCTCCTGCGATACATTTATTGATGAAAACAATTTTTTTTTCTTATAGGGACTCTGAGCCACCTGAAGGTGTAACGTGAAAACCTGCCTTCTATAAACAGAAAATAGCCGTTTTTGCTTCGCTGAAGTCTTCGGATTGCTTTTTCAGTCATTTCCGCAATACTCGGCTCTGCATCAAAACTTTGATTGCCACGATCAGTATCATAAGTCATGTGACTGTAGTTGAAAAGTCCTACCAATTAAATTGTGAAGTTTCAATTACACGAGTTTACCTTGTGTCGAAATTTTGACTACATGTACATGTTTACAGCAGATATGAACTGTTTTGACAAGATCATATAGCTAGCTGAACAAGTCATGGTCATTAGAGTCCTCAGAAGATTGAGCAGCAACAGCAAAAAATTCCTCAAAATGGTTACTGTATTCTCAAGTCTCCCTCCAATTTTACATGACTTCTTCGAGTAAATAAAAATGTCTTACCCAAGACGTATTCTTCTTTACTCGTATCCCACTCGTCAAACGCCTGTTTACTATCCATGTACCTGTGCGAGGCCTTTCGTTTTCTCTTGTAGTATCTCCAATCGTCGATTAAATCTCTGCCGTCCAACCTTAGACCAGCCTTGTTCTCTTTCACGTCAATTTGGGTATTGGGTATGAAATACCCACGCCCTCCTCCCATGATCACCTAAAAATGAAAACATAAAACGTCGTCACAACCCAGCATTAAATTACTTTGTTGGAGCAAGACAAGCTGATGCCATCAGTATACAGTTTCTGCCAACTGGGAGGTTAAAATGCCAGCGACATCTATGATATACATTCTAGGCAACTGCTAAGCTCTAGGCCACATTCCTTTAGCTTTATTCACAGAACACTCAATTTATACTTTAGCGTTTTTTCCTGGGGCGTCTTCGACCAATTGCCTAGCGATGTCTTTGCACTTAGACGCATTTGCCGTCATGTTGGCATCCGATTCCCAGTTACGATCAGCTACGTGGGCGAACAGACCGGCAGGCGTAGCATGGGTCACTCGAGCAGTTGTGATAAAGCCAGTCTCTCTCCCTAGAAAACAGGCTGCAACTTAGCAATTGCAAAGTTTTGCATCGAAATACTTTAAATGCATCAACGCATTCCTTCCATCATAATGCTTGTTAGCAGGCGGGCTAATTTCAGAAACTGTTTTCAGCATATTATCATTCCCCACCTGGAAGCATGCTAACGCCCATGAAAAAATGAGCAAACGCATTTGGGTACCTTAAGTTTTTTATGAGGAATGTGTCACTTATACATTATGAGTAGATTATTTTAATTGTTTCAAACACGAATATTGAATGTCCATTTCTAGGCAAAATTAGGGTATAACCAGTATTCTGTATCGCATATGTAGTTCAAAGTTGCGTTGTGAGCAAAACATCGAACGTTAAAAACAACTTGAAAAGAAGATAATAGCAATTGCAATATTTAGTATGGCCATTGGAAGGCACACAATTTTTGTCAGACATTGCATGACATTATTTTCACAGTATACTGTATGTAACTCTGGTCTGAGCACAAGTACAGGATTGTCGTTGAGGATGCAACGAAATCTTTAATAGGGCCTACGTAATTCTGATCAATTTTAAGAAATGGGTGTACACTACATGTATTTGCGCTTTTAAACCAACCATCCATTTTTCATTTTTTCATAAGATAACTTTATCCTGCTTCCATTGCATGATCATTCCAATCTGCTCATTACAACTTCTGCTATACATGGTTTCAGACCTTTAATCTCACTAATCTCAAAGCCGCGATGCTCAGCTAGATATCGCATTATCATGGGCAGAGATGAGCCAACAAAAGAGCATATATCGGTAAAGTAGAAAAGATTGAATAGAGTACAATGGTTATTTTCTTTTGGAATATATTCAATCGCATTTTTTGCCAATTTGATTATAAAGGGTTAATTCGAATCGGTGTTTGTCTGACTTTGCAAATACCGAATTGTATATTTACATTGGCACATTTACATATATAGATCCAGCCACTTATCATTTTAAATTTGCGATAAACGTTGCATGCTGCGCTCATTGTACTCTAGCTGCCATTTTCATAACACGAACTACCGTAATTTACTGGTACATGTATATTATGAATTTTACGAGGTCGTTTAGTTAGTTACCAGCTTCTTGCGCCCATAGCATGATCGAGTAAACTTCATTTCCGATCGAAGAATTGCAATCTTGGAAAATGGTGCCTGCGTCCACTCCGATGGTTTTGTAATTGGATTTGACACCAGTTAAATATGCAGTTGCTGTACTGGCGGAATCCGCAACCTGCTTGTCAACGTCATACGTCTGAAAGAGGATGTTAGGATGTACAAAATCAGTCCACATTTCTTATATTCATTAGCTTGTCTGAAATTTTAAAACAGTTTGGCGCACAGAAGAAAGTACCAATCGCACGTATTCGCCTTTCAAAATCACCTTTCAATTATCTTAGAAGCTGTAATCTAATCGATTACAAATAACAGTTCAGTAACGTTTATTACTTACAAACTGCAAAGAGAATCCTCAAATGTCAATGTACTCATGAGAACAATATGCATTTCGAGCAATCGATATTCGTAGCAAATGCATTTGCTACCTTTGCATCTGTAATTTTTTACGCATTTGTGGGTTTTGGTAGGTTTTTTAAAAAGCTAAAAGTGTAACCTATAGGTTTAAAAAAATCGAAATCGACGAATAAATCGAATTAAAAACAAAAAGCAATTATTATAAATAATATGACCTGAATAACCCCATAAATTCTACAGAAAATTTTAATTTATCAATTACGATCATTGCTTGCGCGTTTCAAAAATTGGCTAAAACCAGAGGAAATTTCGACCTCTAGATAGGACGATGCTGTACAATCATACCTTGATCATTCCGACGTAAGGAAATTTATCAAATTCCAACCATCCCTCTTCTCCAGATTGACCTTGCAACTGTCCTTTGTATATCCTGCTAGCTGTAACTGTTGTTACTCCCATGCCATCGCCCAAGAAGAATATGATGTTCTTGGCCACGTTTGTGTTCAATTTCAGGTGTTTTAAGTCATTGCGAAGAGTCTCCTGGGCCTGCCTCATCCAATAGTCTCCATCAGCTTGAAATAGGAACACAATTAGAAAATCCATTTTGAAAAATTCATCAAACACGCCCAATCTACATGTATGATCCAAATGGAATATGCTAGGCGTTTACATGTATCTTTACCATGAATGTACGCGTCAGAACTAATATTTAATTAATAGCTCATTTACCTTCTCTGGGATTATGCGGGAATATCCTTTGCTGCTTCTCGGCACTAGACTGAGTTAAATTTAGCAAAAATAAAATCATTAAAAGCTGTAGAATTTCGAGGGGGATCGACGATCTCGACGAGAAATTCATCGTTTTCTTCTGGAATTTTTTAGGGATTTCCTCGGTTTTTACGAATTCGATAAAATACTATCCTGAATGATCATCGAAAAGAAAATTCAGGATAGGAAAACAACTCAAAATGCAAACATGTACAGCGCCAAGCAAAGGTCAACCGACATTAGCTCAGAAATTTCAAAAATCGAATGAACAAAGAAAAAAAAACGAAATCTCGTGCATTTTCTCAAATAATCAAGAACGCGCATCTGCACGTGATTATGTCGTCAGGCAATGGGACATTTTCTATTCAAGAATTTGAATTTAAAAAAAAAACAAAAAAACACACAATGCACATATAGCCTTATAATATTACCATACATTACAAAAATTCTTTCGCATGAATTTGTAAACCAAATCATTGATCATGTGAAAAGTACGACCGGATTTGCCACTCCATCAACCCGGGCATATACAAGAAAATCCAATATCTGATTGACGTTTGTTTTAATCAAGAAATACTCTGAATGTCATTCAAGTAGTACGTAGAAGGATGGCATGTTAATTAGTTAACACGCGAACGTACTTTCAGAGAAGGCCATCCTTAGATTAATGACAGGTTTTCAATTTCATCTTATCATTTGGTAGAGGCATAAAGCGTTTCAACATGTCATATTTTGTCTTGGTACTCTCCTACATGCGTGCGACATGCACATGGAAATGATTTACTGCACAAGCATGCCATGTGTCATAAAAATTCATCGGAAAAATTAATAGGCAATTGATCCACCCTAATAAGCTTCCGATAAATTTCGATAATGATTCAACTTTTAATTAAAAAACTACTGATCATCTATCAACTTGGGTTGTTTTTGCATCAATCTTTCCCATGCAGAAAAACTAAATTTCGCATGCAGTTTATTTCCCCGTAAAAAGGAAAACAAATTTGAGGAGAAAATTTCCTGCTTTTTAGGAAAAATACACAACAGTAAATATACAGGGTAACTACAAATGATGGCAGCGCTTTCAATAATTCACTGTCTGTTTTGAATTAAATATTATGATAAAAGCTCGATAACGTGCAAATACATATAGACAAATTCTCACAGAAAAATAGAAAATCTACCAGTTCTCGGTATATGTCTCCCAAGCATACCAAGTGTGTCTGCATTGGTGACGTCACACAAGCATCTCTCAAAGTTTTCATTAGAATTTTCTGGCGATGAAATATTTCTGCATTCCGCCGCTAGAGGACGCGGAGTTGTAAGATGTCATTGCCATTTTACCACTCAGAGTCCTCCAGCGACGGAGGGGGCAAACATTTCACCGCCGAAAAATTCCAAAGAAAACTTTGAGAGATGCTTGTTTGACGTCACCAAACTTGATCGTCATATCTCTAATAATACGGTCGCAAAAAATTCACGAAACCGCTGCAATCACTGACATTTCTTGTAAATGGGTTTAAATGTTACTCAGCTTTCTCTACAAAAACTTCCTTTGAATAAAATTCAGTTCCCAAGTATTACAATTTTCACAAAACCTAGTGTCCAAAAATCAATTTAAAAAAAGTTGCTCAACCCCATCCCTGTGCATCCCCGGCGAATCTATACAGGGTGCTTTAGATGACGGTCGTCAAATCGACAGTTCTTGCGAGCGGGACAATTAAACATGCATGTACATGTAGATTTGTGTCACGCACCTTTCGAATTTAATGAATTCTGCGCATTTCGTCCAATGAGACCATAAACAGCCCTGTTCGGAAGGCTTGTATGTCCTGCTCTAGCAATCTTCCAACAAAGTCCATGAATAATCGATATTTCCATGACAACCTTGTATTCCTCCGCCAGCCTGTTCCCCACTCCGAGGCCCCAGCTGCTTTTCACAAAACACGGATGCTAAAACGCAGACTTCTGTAAGATGCTAGAACAACCGTAGCAACCACTTCATTGGCTCACTTGCATTTCTTTATTGCGCAATCTAAGGGGTTGACACTGCCATGCCAGCACTTACCCAGTTCACCAGCTGAAATCTTAATTCTTATCTGAAAACTCGAAGACTTTGGGATGCATTCCAGATCTATCCCACCCACGTGTTATTTTTAGCAGAGAAACAGAATCCATCATCCAATGAGAGGTGGCCTCTGAGAAATTGGCTATTCGAGCGATAAGGGCACATACCGAAGCACGGCTGGATACCTTCCGGAAGACGTTTCCATCTGCGTAAGGCGCTGACCAGCCATCGATTTCTACCTGGATCTGACATGAGAGCAGAAAGTCACCAGAAGGTGAGAAATCTGAACGACTTGCTGATGGCCATGATGGAGGCTCTGCTTTAAGATGGAGCTTCTGTAACGAACCTGGCAGCTGACCTTTGGACGGGGTAAGTGGTGGAACTGACCACGGTTTTTCAATATGGGGTATTTCAAAATGCATTAGACAGCAACAATAAGATGCTTATAAACTGTAGCATGTACTTGCAAGTTCAATAGAAAACACATTGCCCAAAAAAGGTTTTGAATACAAAACCTATATTTAAGACAATTGGGCGAATAGGGCAACATTACTTCGTAGAATAATTTCGAAATAATTTGACTGAATTTTTATGCCTATGTTGGGGCAGATCGACAGGAATGATAGCATTAATTGTGTACACTTAGAGAATTGCACATCTTACAAGTGGCACATATGTAACAAAAGCAATCATAGCAATAAACATTAAAAAACTACACCTGTGGAGGAATAATTTTGCTCAATATTTCGATACTGAAAGTACGTTATCCGAAAATTCGGATAATCGTCAGTAATCAGAGTGGAATATCAATTCATCAGTAATGCGCATCAGTAATGTTGACAGTAATCCCATTATGCGTCTCAGGATATCAGAAATCTTTAGATTTCACCATTAATTTCGTAAAACAACAAGTAAATTCAAAAAAGATAAAAAGAAAAAAAAGCTGAATTGCCGGGTGTTGTTCTGTTTGTTTTTAAATAAAATTATTTATAAAGTAAACAATTTAAAAAAGGCGCGGAACCTTATAAAAGAAAACACAACATTTCTATTTGGGAAAACCAAATTGATCGTATATGTAATTAAAATAGCAAATGCTTGGCAACTAATTCTTACGAAATGATATGCTATTTTAATTACCGCGTATCCTGTTCTGTCGACTAAATTACTAATTACGATACACGTTCAAGAACATTTCCAGCGTAAGTCATTATTTTAAGAAGTCGATATCCTAAACCTAATTCTCTAGTCTCTTCTTGGGTAAGAAATTCCTGCCAAACATTAGTTGGAAGGACCATATAGCATTATATTACCCCCTTAAATGACGACGCATTCATTGACCAAAATTTATTTTCGATTTTGTTTAAAAATTTGATCAGAAATCGTGAATTTTAGCTTACAAAAGTAATAATGAAGACAACGATATGAAAAAAATCACCGTATGCGAATTTTTTGCAAAACTGGGTTACAAATTATAAGAAATTCTCCCAAGCATTAGCTTATTGCCCGCTTAAATAACGACGCAATTCATTGACCAAATTTTTTTTCGATTTTGTCTAAAAAATGTATCAGAAATCCAAAATTTCAGGTTAAAAAAGTACTAATCTAGGCAATTATAGAAGAAGAAAAAACGTCGTATGCAAATTTATTTGACAAACTGGATTACAAATTATAGGTTTTAACCCAAATTATATAAAACAGCAATGATAACATCCTCATTTGGCCACTCCTTTCTCACTTTGGTCATTATTTGAGTTGACCCGACGACCCCAACCAGATAATGACATACAGTAATGCTTGAACGTTCCCAAACGAAATCCTGATTAAATTTGAAGTAAAAAAAACAGATAGGCGAAATTTTTGGCAAACGTTTTAAATTAAATTTTATAAAACAGCAATGATGACATCACCATTTTGGCTGATCTCCAGATGATAACCTAATACACGTCTACAAATGCTACATTTTAGTAATGAGGATGGGGCCTACAACTATGATAAATGAGCACTTCACCAATGATACCAAAACTGGCTGTTTACACTGCACATGGTTTCGGGTTTAATGCTTTATGGATTTATGGTCGTGCTATTAATTTGCTTTCTGCAGATGGGGTGTTGCACCAACGACTCACCACCCCCGCGTGTTCCTCGAGTGAATGGTCTGTCGTGGCCCCTGCACCCCAATCAGGTGGTGTACTGGGTGGTCTTGGGAGCCTACGAAATCCTCTACAACGGAGTGCTCGTTCCGTCTTTAAACAAGGAATGGCAAATTCCTGCCTACATTGTATCCTTCCAGCAACGTACGCAATTTTATTCAAAATCAATAATCGTAACCAAAGCTCCACTTTGGATTACGATGCCAGATGACACGGTAGGCGCTTGCCTTTGGTCACAAACAGCAGCGGTCATCTGCACTGGGCAATGGCCAGCCATAAAAAATCATCCGCATGCCACGCCACATTAACCCATTGGGTGCTGTCCACCGCAAACACTCGTACTGAAATAGTAAAAATAGCCCTTAATGACACCCTAATAAGATTCTAGGTATTGCCTTTTCCCTCCACGTGGCCACCCACATCCGAGTTCTCCTTATTAATCCGGCCAATTCGGCCCTCATTCAGAACTGGCCATCAGTGCAGCCCGAATTGGACAAAACGAGGCACAGGCACGTCGTGGAAGACCAACACTGTAACATTTGCCAAATAGTTGTGTACGTACAAGGGGCTATAAACAAATTTGCCAGAAAAACAGAAAAAAAATCGGAAAAATAACATCCATCAATTGCTTTCCAGAAATGATGGTGGGAAGCACTGCGGGAAATGTAACAAGTGTGTTGCCGATTTTGATCACCACTGTACGTGGCTCAACACTTGCATCGGTGGGAAAAATTACATGTGAGTAGCTCAGTGAAAATATGTCCAGTTGAGACAATGGACATGAATGTCTGATTTCATTCTCTTCCATTTTAACACAGGGCCTTTTTAGCTTGTGTGTCTACTACTGTTGTTTGGTGCTCTATAGTATTTACTGTTAGTGTTATATTAATTGTGATGTACTTTGCCAACAAGTCCTGGCTTTCGCCCTCTAGAGGTAAGCAAACATCAGAATCTCCCAATATCCCTGTCTTTGATGTCTGCTGCCCCTGCATGCTCGCGTGTATACACACTTGCCAACTTCTATTCCCTTTATACAGGATTGCCCTAAAGATGACTTTTTAAACGTCCCTTACTTTTCTAGGCTTAAATCAATTTTCCCTTTATTGCTTATTATTTATAAACAGGCGATAGAACACATTTTTACAAAGAAACAGCAAATTTAGATTTTTTAAATTTATTTCACAGAATTTGTCGTCATCTCATGATTTTTGTGCTAGCCAATAACTAGCTATGTGAAATATGTTATTGATCTGTCGAATTTTCACGACTTTTTCAAAGCTAATTAATTTTCCCTGACTTTTACAGGTTTCTCAGGTCTGGTGAAAGCTTGTTGTAACCCTTGATTGTAAATGTAAATACACCTTATACAGTACAATGTACACACTGCTGAAATGATTACGGAAATATTGTAAAATATTTCGAGCCTTCCACACATAGCCAGTGTGAAGGCCTGCACATGTAAATGTGTAATAAATATGAAAATTAAATTTTTTTCAAATTTGAAAATGTGTGGTGGCAGTTCGTAAAAAAATAATTAATAAACAAACAAACCGTACTGAATCCCTCAATTTTCCCATAAATTTCACACAAATTTGAACGTTCTCTGGCATAAAACCGGGTTTGCAAAATCACTGTTCAGTAAATGAACGACACTGAATGTATTCTTTCTCTATACCCAGACTCGTTTACGGTCATCTACAATGTCTCAAGCACTGATGACAGCAATTTAATATCCGTTCCCACAAACGTTTCTTCGGAAAGATATCAACTGGACAACGACTCGATGAGCAAATCCACTCCAGGTTAGCCACATTTCCCCTTGGTGCTTTTTTAATACACGAAAATAGTAGAAAATAAGTTAGTATTATTTATGACTTTGGTATTAGATCCGTCCCTGATCGTGTTTGTACCCGTAAAAGACGAAGTGTGGTTGGCAACCATGATTTTGTCTGCAGCTTTCTCTGGCTACATCGATGGTTTGGTGATTTATCTGCTGGGCTTCCACGTTTACTTAAGTAAATCGCTCCCAAATGGCAACACAGTTTGAGTTCTCTCCCAATATCACTGAATCCATTGCTCACCGAATGTTTTATGATATTAGTTTGCACTGGACAGAGCACTTATCACGTGACCAGAAAGGACTCCATGGGGGTTGGAAGACCCAAGCGAGACGGTCCCTTAAAGAAAAGCCTCTATCGATCATGTCTTAACAGAACTGGGAAAATGGTTAGTAGATAATTAACGTCGAGATTTTATTTTTGGAGGCAAACCTATTTGCATTTGGAATTACACGACAGGTGCTTAAATATCAGGCATCTTGTATAACATTTTATTTATTATAGTGCACAATTTTGCGAAAAAACATGATGACAAAATCAAATTTTGTTGAAATATGGGAATCAAATTATCAAGTAATCAGATTAATGTTCAGAGTTTATGCCTTTGTTTACTAATCGACTTTCGCCTGATATGATCAACATTTGCAAGAAACGCCCCCTCCCCCCCCACCCTCCATAAAATCGGCGAAATTTATGTGCACTACTCCTAAGAATGCACAATATTCCTCGTAATTAGTATTGACAGTTTTGCGATTTCACGAGGATAAGGGACCTCTAGAGAGACAATATCAAATAGCTTGTCGTAATTTGTAACAATGTGAAAAGGTAATTACCAAATAATTAACTTAATGCATCACTTTTCAGAAATGCAGAGTTTCGACCGTGAAAACAACCTGTGCTAAAGAAGATGCTACCCGGCGATTGGAGTGCGTTCAAATATGCAAACTGAATTTTATGCAAAGGGATGTGCAGAAATGACGTCGATAATGCTCGAATGTTACATTCGATAATGAAATTATGTGACATTTTAAAGAATGTAGCAAGCAGGCAATAGCATAAGCACGTGCTACACATTGAAATAAATTTCACAAATTGGCAGTATCTTCTGATCATAGTTGAAAAATTGCAATTTTGTTTAGACGTCATTTTATGCAATGTCCCGAAAAGCACATACTACTGTATTAGCGTGAGGAGGAACAGCTTACATTGGTTTTTGAATTTTTTTTTTTTTTAGTGTGGAAGCATCTATCGAAGAGGTTGATGATACCAGAGACATTAAAGACGACACATCTTCACCCACATTGTGCAATGATGATCTACTACCATCGCCAATAACTTAAGTTTTGCACAATCAGGGCATGTTTGAGATTTTGCATTCAATTCTCGTATGTAGACCAACAAATTAATGCAATTCACTAAAACGAGTTGGTCCTACGCGGTGTTAATTGTTGACGTATCGCACCATTAAGTTCTTCTGTGATTTACGCTCAGGTTATTGTAAAGAAAGAAGCAAATTTGAACTCGCTTTGAACGAGTTTAGTTGCAGCAATGTGTAATATCATAACGTTAGCTCATTTTATACCAATTTATGTACTTGTTTTGTATACATAGCCTAATAGGCAACCATTAATTGTAAAAGCAAATTTTTCCATTGATCAATGAACGACAACACGCAACGTTTTGACCGAATAATTGCCTGCCATTGAATTGTTGGATTAGTGAGTTTGAAATTTCCATAGCATCAGTTTATTTCCTATAATAAACTTCTTCTACAAGAAAGTTTTAAGTACTTTACTCAAGTTCACAGAACTTTACTGCTGCCAGTTCTCAAAATGGAAAACATTTTTGCCCCATTAAAAAGAGGAAAACCACATTATAATGTTATAAAGGAATTTGTTCCTGCTGTGCATACTGGGAGCAACAAATGAAAGAACAAGTGCAACTGTGCAACCAATACAGGCATCCACATAGCTAATCCTCACCTTACGCTATAAATGTTCAAATACTGCATAAGTTGAGCAAAACAGTGGTCAGATTTAACATTGCAAATTGATATTCTTGCTTAGTTTCATTCTTAGTATGGGAACGTTTCAGCAGGCAGTCACAAACGTTAAAACCTGGTGCAGTTGAAATCATACATCAGTTTTTTAGTGGTCCGTGGTTTCAAGCCCGTATAGAGCCCAACCATGACTCTACATAGCGGTGGGGGCAAAATTTGAAATGACCTCTAGCTCAGATAGGTTTCTTTACATTTTATTTACTAGAAACCATATAAAGCAGTTAATAAATAAGACACTGACTGCTGAAATTAACAGAATTACAAATGTAATGCCACTTATGTCTGCTAAGTGAGAACGTGTTTGGGTGACAGAGATAACAGCAAATGAAAATACATGACCTAATCGCAAGAAATGAATGTTAATCAATGAAGTGGAGTGTACAGATTTGCGTGTAATAGGCGAAAGTGCTTACATCTACACTGGAAATGAGACCATAATGCTTTACCCTGCTAACCCCATTTTTATTTTTCAAACTGTTAATGTTACCACAGAAACAGGGCTTACCCACTACGCCTTATAGCAATTGTGTGCCCATGAAGAGGGAAAGTGCTATGCAGAAATGCAACGTAAATAACATGCACTTAAATAGAAGTTAAAAATGTTTCCGGAGGCTTTCAGCTAATATAGTAGTAGTAATTGGCATTAAGTACAGAAATAAAGACTGCAAATACCTGACAATTACCTACATGTTACGTGTGTGGATTTAGAGCAATTGCAAACAGAAAATGACATTTATACTGCATTAACCAATATATAAATATTTTCATTTGAATTTATACTTGCATTACGCATTTTCATAGTTGTCAAAATCCATTTTGTTATCACCATTGCCTTTCGTCTGGGCATCGCCTTGGGAACCAGTCTCTTTTTGCTCTTCCTTAGGAACGCTGGTTTCTTTAGGAGGCTCCGGTTTCGGTTTTGGTGTGTTAAGAATGGGATTCACGATGCCTTCGAATTTCTGCAAAAAAAAAAATGGATTAACATCTATTGATCAACTAGGAATATCTAAAGAGCAATAAGAGTATGAATCAAAACAGCTTTGAGAAAATTATGGCAACATCACAAACTTCTAATTAGTGACACTGACAACACAATCCTTAAAGAAAGTCTCACCAGCTTTGACTGTCTAATTTGATCAATGGATACAGGTGGGTCTTCAAACAGATTGCTGGACAGTGCAGCATTGTTATACTCTTTCTCCATATCGCCTATGGCCTTTTTCACCTAAACAGTAAAGTAAACCAGAAAATTGAACGATATGTTGCAGCTAAATTTAACTACCTTTAAAAAAGAGCAAACGTTACCTTGTCCATCTCCTTCGGTTTAATGTGATCATACTTTTCATCCTTTGCTGCATAACATTCCAAAGCCTTGCGAGCTAACTGCAAAGACTTCCCAAAATCCTCCAAGGCATGTGGCCTTTGTTCATACTCACGCCTTCTCTGCTTCACAGGTTCTCCAATTTTCTATAAAATCATAAATACAAAACTGGTTCATGAACAGACATAGAAACGTGTAATATTTTACAAACTTAGGCATTGTGCAATTCTCACAATAAACCAGCACCTCGATTGTTTTCATTGAATGGAAAAAAGCATAATCGCTATTGGGGAACTGACAACAAAAGGATTTTTTGAAAGACTCTTGACATTACTGGTTTTTTGGCTCCCGAACATCAAGAAAGAAATATATTTTATGCATGCAAATGAATTGGCTCGATTGTTAACAAGAGTTTAAATGTTCGTCAACATACTTTTAATTCATCCAGTTTGGTGATGTAGATATGCTTCTGCTGATCTTCCCCATCATCATATAACCAGTTTTCAGTTTCATCAAGTAACTGGGAGAAGCGTGCCTTGTCCTACAAATGTAAACATTTACAAGAATTCAAAATCAGAAAAACAAGTGAAAATCCCACACACATCATAACTAATAGTGTTTTACCATTTCGGTAATGTATGGTTCAAGTTGGTCACAGATTTTCCCTCTCATATCATAAACATACTCTTCAACTGCATTTTTGGCATCAACACGCTCTTTTTCTAATTTGTCTTGAGCCATCATTTGCAACTAAAAAGAAGAAACCAAACCAAATTAATCATCCAATTCTATCTCGTTTTCCACAATGTAATGAATGACTTACCTCTTTTTCAGTGAATGCATCAAGTTGAGGTTTTGCTATTTCAGGGACATATTTATCGATTGGCAACTCTGTCTGCATTACTACAGTCTTCGGTTTCTTGTTGGCTGGCTCAGATTTTTTCTCATTCGGGGAACTCGTGTCCTTAAAATAAACAAATAAAGAACGACTATGACTCAAGTTTCGTAAATAGACCTGCCAGATGGCAATGACAATAAGAGCAAACAGTATCACACAAGATGAAACCAAGAATGATTTTCCAGCACAAATTAATCAGATGACAAAATATCAGAAAACACAAAAAGGCAAACGATATCGCTCCAATATATACTTGCACACCCCACCAAGGTTGAAACAGAATATTTCAAAAAAAGCACAAATTGACAACATTTACATGAATGAGTACAGTATCTATACATTAGGTTAAAATACAAGTAGCTGGGTATGCATTTTCAAGAACACTAAAACGAGAACAACTAAAATGCATACAGAAGCAAAGAACTAGTTAGTCACAACTGGAAGAGGATACCTTGTTGATCACCTCATCCACGTCAATGTTCTGCTGCTCATTTGTCTGCTTCAAATCTTGAGTGGTCTGCATTGGGGGTACCAATTAATATTAGCAAAAGCTTCTAATAATGCAGTTATGTTATCATGGGACACAGTTACACAAAGATTTTACCTGCAAATGAAGCTTAAATATGTCTACGCTACTGAAAAACAATAGTTTACCTCAGTGTCAGCTTTTGGTTGATCTTCATCCATTTTTTCTGAGGATTCTTCATTGCTGGCAGTATTATTTGCGACCCCGTTATTTGGGCCGTTATCTTGGTCCACTTGCATTTCCTCTCCATTTTTGTCTTCACTGACTGGCACTTCCTTCTGTTCCATGAGAACAGCTGAGCCAACGGAGAAAATGCCATGCAAGTCAATCTTGACTTTAACTTTGATTTTAGAAGTCCCACCTTCTGCATTTGGTGTCACCTTTGTAATGGTAAATTTGCCTAACAAAGGGAAAATAAAGATATGAATTTCCCAGATGGCACATGAATGATTCCTCGGAACATCTGAACATCCAATGTAAAAAAGTACCAATTTTCTTTTCTGGATATGGAATGTTATCTGCATATTCTGCAGTCAAAGCAAAAGGTGCTTTCCTGAAGAAGGTCAGTTGTTTTACAAAAGGAACCTGGTGGTATTTGGGAAAAACCAAATCTTGCCTTGAGAAGTAGAAATGTAATGCCAATTAGTGCAAATTGATTGAATTCAGTCGTTTAAGAAATAAACAATATTGCATCAAAAACATATCGTTTTTTTAATGTTCAGCTTACCCTGGAGGAGTAGAATCCGAGGTATATGACAGATTCACTGGATATAGCTGAATATCCGTAACTGAGAATTCACGCACTTTGAAATTTGGTGACAGCATCGCACACTGCAAAGCACAACCTCTTGAAGTAGCTTCATCCTGATTCAGAGTCGTACTTGGCTCCTTGTTGAACACCTTGACAATCAGATTTTTAACAGCAGGAACTCGAGTAGATCCTCCGATGATCTCCACAGAATATATATCATCTAACTTCAAATCTACATTACACATATGATAAGAGTAATGATCAGTAAATGAAAATAATGCTCGCCAACATATTAAAAACAGACCAAGAATACTCACTTGAATCTTTTAATAATTGTTTAAAAACAATTTCAACACGACTAAGTAGGTCCCCAATCATTTCTTCCATCTTTTCCCTGAAAGACCACCACAATGAGTATCTTTACGAAGTCGCTAATATCACGTGAAAGGTGTAGTAACAAAACCCACCTGTTTAGCTTGCCAGCAACATCTTTTTCATCTATGAAGCATTCAATATTTAGAGGCAATAGAGTAGAGTTTGCACTCATCTGCTTCTTTAACTTTTCAACTTCTTGGACAAGTCGGAGATAAGCACGTGGATTTTTATTGGCATCTACCTTATACTTGGTTTTGAATTCCTCAACAAAATGCTGAGCAAGTTTCTCGTCGATAAGACGAGCTCCCAAGGAATGATCACAGACACAGGCAAGCATCTAATCAAATGGTGCTCACGTTAGCAAAATTGAGCTTATTCATAATCGATTACAATTTGGTATTATGAGAAATATTCACCTTAAGCTTTCCCTTTTGAAATGCAACAGCAGAAACTTGAAGAGACGAATGTCCCATATCCACAAATACTACATTGCGGGGCTTGTCTTCGGGCAAATCTTGCTTATATATGCCATAGCAAAGTGCAGCTAAGAGTAGCCATACCGATTTTTTAACATATGCAGAATGGAGTAAAAACAAAGCAAAGCGGTGTAAAGTGCTTACCTGCAGTTGTTTCATTCATTAACCTAAGAACATTAAGTCCAGCAATAGTGGCTGCACTAAGGAGGGCCCTTCGTTCAGCATCTGTGTAATACGTTGGCACCTAAAAGAAATTCATGAGACATTAGATTTAAGAAATGCTTTAATAGCCTGTAATTTCATCTGGAAGCAAGGAAAACTGAACTTACAGATATAACACAGTCAGTCACTTTAATTTTCAACGCAACCTCTGCAGTTTCTTTTAGCTTTGTGAATAACATGGCTGTGATTTGTTCGGGACTGAAGGTGACATTGTTACCCATGAACTGAACCTATTAAATAGATATAAACAAGTCAATTTAAACTACTTTCCAAGTTACAAATGACTTAGGCCTACATTAGAACAGGCTAGGTATAACTGCTGCACACCTTGATTCCAAAAGATCCATCTTTTAATTGCTCAACTGCAAATGGGAAATTCTTCAATTCACTTTTAACCTCTGGATCATTGTATTTTCGTCCTAATAACCGTTTGAATCCAAAGACAGTATTCTTCAGATTGGTAACTTGTTGATTTTTTGCAGCAACTCCCAATATCCTGCATTTTTCTCCAAATGCAATACATGACCTGTTGAAGACATTTTAATATATAAGAATTAACCATTAGTATAAATAAAATGAAATTAACATACAGAATCTAGTTTTATTATACAGACACAATGATACTGCTAAACAAAGCAAGTAAATAAATTGTTCAATTATATTTGTCATATATGGATTATTGAACATTTCAAGGATGATACCCAATTGAGTTGTAGCAATTGTATAAATTTGAAAACCAGTTCAACAACTACAACTGACTGGCAATTACATCATAAACGACTCAGCTACATGTATACTGAAAACAATTACAACTTTATGCTCCTTTCAACAGCTGGCCTTTTAACTGAATTTTACATAATTAAATCAACAAGATTAGATGATAAAATCGACCTGAACACCATTCGTGCCTTTCAGAAAGAAAAGCGGAAATGCAATTTATTGAAATCTAAACTGGAATTATCAGCAATCAAATGGGATTCTCAGGCAGATGGTAGGCTAACTTATCATACTGATAACAGAACCTACCCAACACTGCAAACATTAAAATCACAAAACTCTCATGCAAACCTAGCAAACCTAAATTTTGATAAAACTGGATAAATTTCAATCGGTTGCCTATCGAGTTTCAATGTCAAAACGTTACACTCAAGACGAAACATAGCCTACTTGGCACAATAAGCAAAATAATTTAACAATATTGCTGAGCAGGTGAACGGACTTAAAAATAGCTTGATAAATAGAATAACTCCGGTAGTTAACCATAGTTTATAGACAAAATAAAAGCTAGAAGATCTTGAATCAACTTACTAAATGGGCCATTCACTTTTAATATGCACACAAATTACCTACAGGCTTGCATGAAATACTAACGTAAACTACCCGTATGAACATGATCAAGGTAATCAAGGTTTCTGTCGCACGAGTGGGATGTGTAAAAGGAATTCACGCGAATTACACTTAGTGAATCACCAAATTTGAAAATAAGTAGGCACACTACCAGCAAGGCCAATTGCAAAACATCCCAGACATTTAAATGTTGATTTCATCATCCCAATGCATGATCTTGACTTAATATTTAATTATGATAATATTAGATTAATGTAGCATATGCCTTCAGACAGAGGCATCCACTAGGAAAAGCTACAAAAAGGAGTTAAAAGATTTAGTTTTATACTGCATTAAAGATGAGTAATATGTGGTTATCTTCCTATTCCAAAGTACATGGAAAACTGATCAGCATTAATCTTTATTAATGTTGATTTTGGTGTAACGTTAAATTCATGAAACTTTATTGGTAATTTGGAAGGAATTTTATCACCAAAATGAACCTCAACTTGTATGCAAGGATAAATGTCAAGATTGCTGGTAATATTCTCGTAGTCGAATAAGGGTGTAGGACCGCCATTTAAACTTTTTAGTTTCAGAGTTTCATGATCTCTGCAACTCTAGCAGTCTTGTGCAACTGTCAATGAACTAAGATTTTTTTTGTCCCTCAGACCTTATAAAATCACCCATATCTTACACATTTTAGAAGCACGATTAAAGTTAGTTGGTTATTGGAAGTCATTTAACAATGACCACATGAATGCATAAGTAGGAAACATTACGAAGTATGTGTTTGACATTAACTGACAACAGCTAGCAACTGATATTTGCCATTTGCCAGTTCGGGGTGCAACCTGCCAAAATCCAGCATCAGGTAACAGGCCCTACATTTAGAACCGAATGTGATAACAGACTGATACGGATACCATCTGGGTGCTTAAGGTTATTTCAGTTCTTCGCTATAGGCTACCTCACTTCTAAACAGGTTTGATCCTGGTAATTAAATAGCTCACATTGGGTCATCACTGGTTAGTTCCAGCAACAACCACAAGGTGGGGTCAATTTAGCCAAGGTCAATTTTGCTGACACATTGTCATTTTCTTGCTGGTAGACTTGTATAGGTAGAGTGAAATGAAGCAATCCACCATACTCACCTAGTCCGCTAAAACATAAACCACATAAATCACATTTAAAACTAGAATTCTTATTATCTAACTGCTTTTTCAAACGAATTTAAGAAATAATAAAGTCCATCATCGCAAGATGAATATATCTTAACAAGGAGAGCTAAAAGGAAAGCATGATTTCGTGAATGACGCGATTTTGAACAGTTTCACCTCAATCCACCCACACACGCAATCATTTATTTGCGGTTTCTCCGCAGTCATTTAATTAAAGATTGAAGACTTTGTGATACATAAACAGACAAGTTAGCTTTCTCTTTCAGTTTTTAGTTTCAACAAACGTTACTAGATCGCTGGAGATCTGCATTAGACAGCAGAAAAAGTGTTTCACTGAATGACCTAGCCAAGTAGGCCTATATTGCCCATTACCAAAAATGGAATTGACTCGCAGAAACACGAGGGTAGGTTGAACGAAGCGTGTTTTCGCAAATTTCGCGCACGAATGCGGGGTTTTACTGGAAATTTCTGAACGTTTTACGAAGCCAGTGTGACTTTCTTACACGCTCACACGAGGTTACCGCCTTTGCCAATCTAAGATTAAACAAATGCTTTGTTATACTTACGGGGTGGCTCGAAGGCTAAAGTCGTTTGCTATGGTTTCTATTCCTCCACCTTTCGCCACCGCGATATAACAAGAGTCATTGCCGAAATCTATGCCTATGACTGACATCTTGTCAACGTTGAAACGTTTGAACAGCAAGCTCGTAGATCTTCAGTATGGGATACAAAGAACGATGCCGATTTCCTGAGTCAAGAACTCTAGAAAGTTCCCAGATCAGAAATTTCTGGAATCCAGTAGACCAGTAAACGAAAATTCGACGCCAGATGTCGCGGCGGTGGAATGCGCATGCTCGGTTCGGAGAACGAGCGGCTAGTTCTCGTGTTTATCCTCCGCCGATCATTGGACGGAAATCGCGAAATATGAAATGAGGCTGTAACTGCACGAAGTAAGATCCTGCGTCTAACTAACCAATGGGGCGCGTGGAATATTTCAAAAATCAAAATGGCGGCGTGCTGTTTTAAAATGGCATTAACTCGAGGGTTAGCAACGTTCATCGTGGGTTGCATTTCACCATCTCGATGATAATATTGAAAATGATGCGGATTAAACCGACCAGAAAGAAAAGAAGATATCAATAGATAATAAGATGGCTCACGAATTATTGCATTCGGGGCAATGGGTGAAGGTTGGTAGAAGCGTAATTCACAAAGCATGTTTCCCGGGCAATTTGTTGGGGGTAAATTCAATCTGTTGATATACATTTAAAACCCAGTAAAATCTAGCTTCATCTATAGTAAAATGATAATGTAGATTTTGGTGCCTACATGCTATATCCCTCCCCCAACATTAAATGCTGTGTAAAATGTGGGGGCGACTTGCATTCGGGAGCGGTAACCAATACCGTAATTTTCCAATGACATGTACTGGAATAATTCTTGTGAAAATTCAGTTTCCCAGGTTCCCCATTCAGTTTCCCAAATAACTAATCGTCACCAATTTAATGTAGGATTATCGACTCGACAATTTTCTTGGCAAGGGTGGCTTTGCGTCTGTATACAAGGCTCGAAACACCAACACGGGACTTGAAGTGGCTATAAAAATGGTAATGTAAATTTCCAACATGCCCCTGGATAACGCATATCGGAAAGCTGCATCTACAAACTTGTTCTGATTTCTAAGCTATAACAATTCGTGTATTTCGCACTAAAGATTGACAAACGGCTGATGCAGGCAGCCGGGATGAATAATCGAGTCAAACAAGAAGTTCAAATTCACTCTCAGTTATTAGATCATCATGCGATTTTGAAGGTAACTTCCAAATTTTCACCTTATTCGTAAAATCCACTTCTGTTGAACGAATGGGCTGTGTAACGGAAGATATTTTTTCAGCTGCACGAGTTTTTCGAAGACAAGAATTATGTCTATTTAGTTCTTGAACTTTGTCACCGTGGTGATCTCCAGAATTATTTAAAATCACAAAACTGCGGAGTTCTAGTGGAACATGAAGGTAAGGTATCATTTTCACTTAAACAACAATGCATTTGTGTGGTTTAATGTATATGTCTATATTAACAATTATGAAAATTGTGTGTAGCCCGACGTTTCATGAAGCAGATTGTGGAAGGGCTGCTCTATTTGCATTCCCTCAATATAGTTCACCGGGACCTCACTCTTTCAAATTTGTTGTTGACAGAGGATATGAACATTGTGAGTACACCTTGGTGGAAAAGTTCAAGTCGAGTCTTATTTCAAATCTGTTTTTGTTTCCTCAATAGAAAATATCTGATTTTGGTTTGGCGACTCGATTAGCTCAGCCTGATGAAAGACATTTAACAATGTGTGGAACTCCTAATTATATTTCCCCGTGAGTATAATCAAGCTTGCTTTTTTATTGAGGAAATTGTTTAGAGTGGGATTTTTATGATTATTTTTAAAACTTAGTGAAGTAGTGACAAAAAGCTCCCATGGCAAGGAGACTGATATCTGGAGTTTGGGATGTATGCTCTACACAGTCCTTGTTGGTCGACCACCCTTTGACACTGGTGGGGTAAAAAGTACACTGACAAGAGTAGTTATGGCAGACTATCACATGCCTGAAGGGATCAGTAATGAAGCAAAGCATCTAATTCATGCTCTACTAAAAAAAAATCCAGAAGAGCGGATTAAATTACAAGGTAGATTTCATTCACCAACGTCACCAAATTACCTCATTGGATTTTAATATGTTACACTATACTTTTCCAATTTTTACAGCTATACTGAATCATCCTTTTATGACGAAAGAGACTCCAGAAACTAATTACAATCGCCAAAACAGGGTAAATCTCATCATCTCATCGTGCCATCTCATCATTAAAGTTCTATGCTAATCCTCTAAGCTAACACATGTATGATTATAGTGGAGTACTCAAGCTTCCCTAGATAGTGGTGTGCACACTATTTCTACTGCTCCTTCGTCTAGATACACATCTAGTTCAAGGACTCGACCAATGATGGCATTCCCTTTATCATCATTGCCAACTTTAAATTCTCAGGTGAACCAAATAATGAAATATAGTAGAACCCTGTTAAGAAGTTTTTCAAGTGACCATCTGCTTCAAATTTATAAAGCGAGAAAGCTTGTTGTGTTCATCCCCTCTTAATTGCTATTTTACGGTGCAGTTGGATATAACACTGCAATTTGTACATTTAAAAGTGAATGAGAAAACTAAATGAAATATTCATCTAAAAATAAAATTAAATAATTAATGCTACCTCACGGTGACATGCATTAGATGACCACTAGATGTGGCTCCTAAACAGAATGTACATGTACACTATGTACACTTCAATGTGTATTAGTGTTTACCTTAGCATTGTGAACAAGATTGCCTGTATCTTAAATGTCTTATTATAACTTGAGTTTGTAATTCAGGGAGAAAATAGTATGAACGGATTTAATGTGCAGACCAATAACAATTATGGTAGTTGTGCGAGCCGGTCATCCGGTGGCAAGTCGCCCATACCATCTTGTAGTTCTGCCCAATTGTAAGTATAAAATTCGTTGGCTTTTTAGTAGTCAGAATTTTATTTGTATAACATTTTTACACATTTGATTTAGGTTATCTAAAGATGGTGCATATAGAGAAGTGCCAAGCTCTGCTAAACCAAGGACTCAATTCCAGGAAAGAAATGCTTACGAACCAAACAGATATGTGGAAGAAACGGGACAGGCGCCAGATCGACGTCAGATTTGTAACAATCATAAATCTAGCAAAGATGGCAGTGGGGTAGATTGTCTGGGCCCAAGTGATGACCACTGCAGGAGGAATAACCAGTCCCCCATACTTTGTCATCAAGGGCATTCGAGAAACAACGAGGATATTAGAGAGACTTATGAGGTGCTAACAAATGCACGCCAATGCAACAGTAGTTTATCTAGTGCAAGGACCTGCGAAAGTCAGAATCATCTTGGAGGATGCAGTTGTGCCCCAAAACCTCATGTTATTATGTGCGGTACTGCAGTTCAATGCAGTCACCATGGATTATGTGAGACGTCCAGTTGTTCCCACGGAGACATTTGTGGGTGTAGACGCTCTGAAACTAGAGACAGCAGAAGCCACTCTCGTGAACGTTTACTGCTAAGCAACACTGAGCAGTGTAAACTGCAGAAGAGCAACTCGTCAGAAAAAGTACGGCACGCTTCTAGGGGCAGTAAAGCAGGCAGTCGAGAAACGTCACCATGCAGCGCTAAAAGAAGCTATCAGGAGGACACCTCTAAAAATCTGCAAGCACATAATACCCCAGAGCCAGAAAAATGGCTCTCCATGCACACATCCCCCTTAAATTCAAAACGGTTGAGACCAACGCGACAAAAAACAAAAGACGCCATTGTAAGCATTCTCGACAATGGTGAGGTGTGCTTGGAATTTTTGAGAAGACGTGGCAAGGAAGAAAAAGTTTTCAGCGTGTGCCGTATTTCGCAAGATGGGCGAAGGGTAAGCATTTGGAAATGTAACAAATCACCAAAATTAAAAAGCATGCATCATATGTGGTATTTATGAATTCTTTGTTATTAGCTGCAAGGAGCATAAAGTTTAACCTGTGTATCCAGACGGTTTACAGAAAGTTGTTCGCCAACAGTTGATCACATAAGTCAATTGCTTAACCTAACCTTTAACCATATCTAACTTATACATAACTTGAGTTATACAATCAAATGTTGGCGAACAACTTTCTGGATACCTATCCAGACATTCCATAATTGTATGTTGCTAGTTGCTTAATTCGACAATTTTTTTTGCCATTTATGCACAGGTCGTTGTCTTTCAACCAAATAAAGGAAAAGGTCAGCCTCTCACTAGTATTCCCCCTGACCTCCCTAAAGAAGGAGCCGATGGAATATTTGGTTACGAGAGCTTACCTGAAAAGTACTGGAAAAAGTACATGTACGCTGCCCGCTTTGTTAAACTCGTGAGAGCAAAAACTCCAAAGATCACTCTCTACACACCTCTCGCTAAGTGTATGCTTATGGAAAATAGTCCAACTGCAGATTTTGAGGTGGTTTTCTGCAAGGGAGAAAAATTCACAAAAACTGCCAATCAGGTAAAAATAATAGAGCAGCAAGGGAATGCCTACACCTTGGAGAGTGCTGATGGTGCATCCTGTTTAAAGCAAAGTATTCGAGAGCTTTACGAATTGTTTCAAAAGGTAAAAATAAATGATTTTGTTCACTTTGATAGGCACTTTCATTCTGAGGCTCTGGTATTTACGCATACATTTTTACAGTATCATTACCATTGCTTGGAATTGGAATCGATTCTTTCCAAATTGGAAGCTCAGACGAATCACTCCTGTTTTCCGGTCATTCTCGGACGTAAGCCATCAGTTTCAGATTGTTCGACAACACCACCGCTTCAGGCTAATAAAGAGAACATAGCAAGAAACCTTTTGAAAGACACGACAAATAGGAGAAATGCAGACACTTCTTCAAGTCCATTATCAATGGTAAGTAAAATAAGAAAATGTGGCATAGATTCAGCTTTGAATGAAATTACCTCTCGAGTTTTGCAATGTCAATGATACTGTTGCACTCTACTTTCAGGGTTCTGTTCTAAATTCTCTAAATAAAATTAACCCTCAAAGTCCAGCATTTGCAGCAGAAGAAAATGCTAAACCATTGGCTCCAAAACCATCTTCCTTTTCAATGAGGTGGACCTTTATGTTATCACAGGAAAATGCTTTTGTCTATGTGGGCCATTACTCATATAAGTGCTAATCTTTCAGACAAACTACAAATAGTACCAAGCACAGTCAGTCTTCATTAAAATCGCCAATCAATGAAGTGCACCGGAAAACATTTGTACCCAACATAGGTTGGGCTTCTAAAGTGAGTTTTCTAACCAGCAAATTATTTAGATTTTGATAAACTATCTATAGGCAGTGACTTAATAGTATTGATGGTATTAAGCAAGTGAAATTGGGCTAACAATGCTTTTATATTGATATTTTCAGTTTCCTTCTGGAGAAGTGCAAGTCTGTTACAATGATGGAACTCAACTAACTCTGTCGGCCGATTCCAGTATGATATATTTTGCTGAAGCAAATGGAGCAACAGCTAAGTGAGTGTTTCTGTTACAGTTGAATACCAAATATTTTGAAAACTGGAATCAGTACTCACTTTTGAATCTTTCAATCGGCCTTAATGAAAATAGTCTCAAAGCGCATGCAAAAATTATTACCAAATGGCTGTAAGTCTGAATCAAACTACGATCTGGAAAATAACAGAAATTTAGTAATCCTAAAAAAATTGCTGTTAGAATTGCAATTATTAAAATGGTATGAAATGGTATTGCAACCTTGATTCTTTTTACAATTGCAGGTACGGATCATTTGGGCAGTTGCCAGCTTTGATAAAATCTAAACTGACAGAATTTGAGTTTGTCATACAGTATTTAGAAAAATCCAAATCAACAGTACCAAATTCAACAGAATGTAGTAGTCAAAGATAGCAAGTGGTGAGAGACCTTTTTTATCTGTATCGCCAAATGCTAGCTTGTACATAATGCAGTGAATTCATTGTATATGTATAATTTTTATAAAACTAGGCTAGTACATTTTAAAAAAGTTATTGTGGTTACAGGTGTTTTTAACCAAATTACTTATGTTTCCGGCAGTGTCTCAGGAGCTAGTGTAAATAAAATTGTACTTCTCAACATAATGCAATTATTTTGATAAGTTGTGAACATGCATTATTGATGACAAAGAATTAAGAAAACATTCAGCCATTGTTACCATATTGTAGATTTTTAGTTTTGAAATAAATGGCAATTGCATACAAATGTTTATGCACATTGTCCTTATGATGTTGTGCTGCATAGTTTTGGTAGATTATTAGTATTGGCTTGCACGTAAGTCAAATCCCTATTTTTTTAGGATAGAGATGCTGGATAATCTGATCTAATGTATTTGTATTTCCAGTATTATAGCCCACAATGGTGTATTAAATTTACCAATTCAGTATTTCACCAATCATAATTACAAGTTTTATTTTATCTAAACCTGATGTTTATGAGCAGTCAACTTGTAGAAAATTCAAAAATAATTTTGTTACCAGAAATAAACCAAAAACCGTTTACAAAATCCAGATCAGAAACTAAAAAAGTATAAATATATAAAAACCTTAAGCACTGAGTTTTGGACTTTCAATACTATGGGACAAATGCCAACATACATCTGTTTGCCTAGCGGCCCTAGCCTACATGTTCCAAAATCAAGAATAACTCAAGCTGCTGGAGTACAATACAAAATCATCAATTAAATGCACAAAAACAAAATCACATGAAATATTATGGCAAAAAGTATTTCAAACTAGATCACACTATGGTCACAAACACGTCAGTCATAATTCCTGATTAAATAATGTAATGATTAAGTGTTAACAATGGAATGTAAATAAGCTACGAGTACAATTACACCCTTGGACAGTTCTGATTCGAATGAAAATAGCCAAAGTTCAGGTCAAATGTTAAAAAAAAACCAAGTCATCACAGCGCAATCCATAATATAGAACTCCCACAATAATTATGAATTCTTGAAAATGTCATAATTTGGAAAAGGGTAGCAAATATAAAAATACGAAATTTTAGCATGCTGATAAAAATAATGTGATGCTCAAAAAATATTCTATCCATGTGCAATAATATGCAAACTTTCACACACAAAAAATGAAATATAGTGCCCAAATGTGAAAATTGGCTGTGGAGCTTTCTTCTTGATTCATGCAATTAAAATGGTTTTACAACTGGAATCAGGATGTCCTGAATTTTCAGGATTTGATTGATGAGAAAATATTAAAACTTTACAGTACAGGCTTGTTCGAATTAACTCAAAATTTGAATTACTGGGCACATATTCCCCATTTTGAACTTAAGAATCATAAATTGAAATTCAATAGCCTACCCAACTAAAGTATCGAAATGATAGTAGGAGTCCTAATAAGGAATGCGAACTGGATAACCTTTGGATTTGCAAAAGTCCTGCCATTAAGATTTTCTACCGTTAAACATTAATGACTGAGCATATATCGAATTATCTGTGTAAACTGTAAAATCAAAATGGCAGTGGCACCTGAGCTCAAAGCTAAACATTTCTACGTGGCAAACAGTGTTTTTATGCAATGTTAAAATTGTCTGTCCAACAATACTGGTTTTGTAGCACAAGATAAACTGTCCGATAGTAATCAATTTAAGAGGATTTTCTTATAACTGAAATCAAAACCCTATCTTAGTAACAATGATCAAATCCCACTCAACAAAATATACGAAATTGGCAGTATCAACGCTCGTCCCTTTTCAAAAAATAGATATATGTCACAAGTGAAACTGGGAAATTTACTACCATTACGTTGCTATATGTCAAATGATGTTTAAATTTAAAGCGTTTCAAAGCATAGTGAGACATTGTTAAAATTTACAGCATACTGACAATTATGTCTAAAAAATTAAGTTTTTCAAAAATATTACATTTTATAGGAATGTTTGTGAATTAAGCTAATCTAGATAAGTAGAGCCACAGGAATTTATAAACAATCACAACTTATTAGCTAGGAGTAAACGAAGATCGTCGTATAATTACTTAAAAATATTCAATTAATTTTCATCTTCATTTGCCATCCAGTTAAGTGCCCCAAACAATCAACACGAGAAAGCATTTTTTTCACAAATGCAGCGATCAATATGAAACATAGATAGTTAAATAATCAGAATTAAAGACCAATTTCAATTTGACATTAAAACATTTGGTGTGCCACCTGGTACACTGCATATTTCCAGAATGCCATACACTGCACTAAGTATATAACAAGTCAGGGGAAGAAGTCTACAAATATTCAATGTGGACGTGATTTAAGTAACCTTGGGTCCTAACGGTACAAAATTCATTTGAACTTGAAAGGATTTGTTCAAATGTAAGTATATTTACAGGAATCCTAACCGAGAATGCATATATTACAGCGAGATACCAGTTGGGAAGGCCCACTAAGTTTTGCAATGGGTATTAACCGAATAACTATCAAGTTATATAACCTTTAACACCATTTTAGCAACTTAAAACGTAATTACAAGAAACTACATAAACAAAAAAAATATGACAACTCCAAAAAGATATCGAGATTTTGAAACCTGCCTTCTGTGCATCTGTTAAGCAGAAACTTTTTTAAATAAATAGGTGCGATTTAGAACAATAGTAACAACATGATTGATGTTATCTTAAACCATTTATAGCAGACTGAAATATGTACTTTTGACTATGGTAAAGGAGTGATATTGTGAGAAACCATAAAAGGGGAAAGCCCTTAAAGAGTATCTAATGTCTAAAAACAATTTGTCACTGCACTGCAGCACACAGTCCTATACATATACACAGATTTTAACAAATCTGCAAATAAAGCTAAGCAACTTCCTGACTCGGGATAAAGTGTCAAACTTCACTCTTTTCACCTTCTGTCATCCCGCAGAAAATGTGCAAGTAAAAGCTATGAAAACGTCAATGTACATTACTGGGGCCCAATAGTTGTACTAAGTTGTCCATTAAATAGATGTCAAAATTGTTGAAAGGCTAGCTATAAAACATTGTGCATTTGAGGTCAAAAGGGTTGGAATGCCAAACCCAATACACATAGACAAAACACATGAACATTAAGCATATTGTGTAAACAATAACACAGTCCATTAAGTCTAATCATCCATCAACAACATGCATACCACTCATTTATACAAAACACAGACACTTGTACAATAATGTACACAACATTCCAAAATCGTACGTGCTAAGAATCTCGTAATCAAAAATGTCAACCCAGTACCTTTCAAATTTAATGGTGGTCTTCTGTTACGCTCGTTTTCTGGGAGATGTCCAAGTTATTGAAAGGTAGAGGTTTCACAAAATTGATTCTGTGGCTCTCAGCTAAGAAATTCTTAAGGAAGAGGACTACTGGTATTTTAGAATTAATTTCGCTTGCCAGACGAAATTGTTTCATTTTCTTAAACAACTTTCAGATTGACATGGCCTTTAACATACACCAGAATTTGATGCATTGTATAGGCCACAAGAATGAAACTAATTAATGTTTCTTGAATACGGTTTTTGAATCTGATCGAAAAATCTTCATACTGTAGCTTGAAATATTTATCAAATTGCATCTTTAGTGCAGAAAACAGACTACGAACCCAATTACAAGTAATGTAAAGAAGCATTTCTGCGCGCTCTTTCATGACAGTCTTATTTTCTGTCAATAAATTTGCATGATGGAATGCTGTAAGCTGGCCGCCATCTAAATTATTTGCGCAAATAATGTACCAAGATCGAATTTCTTAATCTGGTAACGTTTAATCTGAATGGGAAAATGCCATCACACATAACTAGCAAATCAATAATGACAATATTGCTAGTGATATTTCAAAAACAAAACTATATATTGATTATTAAAATCAGTGTTTCGAAGGTCTTATCAAAGTAGATTATTTACAGCATTCCAATGATTGCTTTGTCAAATATTTCAACGCTCGTAATACGAAATAATCAAAAAGATTAAAATGCATAGTAATGACAAAACAACAGAACGAATTTCGTCATTACTTAACATATTGACCCTTTTGTTAGCAGTAGTGTTCTTCCTTAAAAATTTCTTTACTTATGTCCTAGAACCTCTCTTTTGGCATTGAACCCAATTCGGATTCATGAAGAAACTGAATTTCTTGCAAATCGAGATACTTCTCATGCTCCTTTATATGCGTGTAGTTGGCAGCGAGACACATCAAAAAATGTACCTAAAAAGCCAAATGAAAGCTGTTACTAAGCACGTAACTGGTCTATTATACACAGCTTAAGTCAGTTTCCCCCAAAATCTAGTTTTGCAGGTGGGCTATTTGTGGGTTCTGACAATGCAAACAACTTCCTTACGTGCTTTACACGCACACTCAACCTCAAATTGGCAAAACATTTTAAGGGTCCACTTCTGCATCACGAAGGTATTGAAGCTCATACAATTGTACATCTGATATATGCTTGCAATTTTTGATGTGCGCATAGTTGGCAGCCAAACACATCAAGTAGTTTACCTGTAAAAACACGGAAAGTCGTGCAATTTGCTTGTTTGTTAGAAAGTGGGAACGAAATGTGAGTAAGATAAAAGAGTTTCGTAGAAGATAAAAGACAATACAGGACACAGTCAAGACAATACATCCTACTCAGAACAGATGAGAGAGATGAGAATGGGTGATACGAGTATATGAGTGATAGAAGCGTAGAGCAAGTAAAGAGCAAATTACGTACATTGCAAAAGTGGGGGAAGCAAAAATCGAACATTCTAGCCTAGATAATATATATCATATTCTACCAAAAAAGTGCCACTTGTGAAATTTTAACTTGAAATGAAGACATTTTGAAATCAAGACGTGATAGTGAAATGTCAGTGTTTTAAAAAAATGCAAGTGTTTCAGAAACACTTTCGCAAACACTTGGGACAAACAGACATTCAAAGTATTTTCAATATCTCACATAGTGAATATTTAAAGTTATGTGACACTAAGTCCTAATAGCAAGTAAACCACTAACATAATCCCTAATGTAAAGTAAAACAAATTTGCAAAAGATATTCGATTACATGGCAATAAGAACCCAAAAATAGCAAAGGACAAAGCACATTTCGGATTAAGTGTTAAATCCATGCCACTACACAAACAGGTCACGCTGGTGAAATTGAACCACAACACATGCATGGTGAGTTTACAACCTACCTTTGAAAATTAGTGACGGGCAACCGTATTCTCAGAAAAAAACTCGAGAAAGTAGCAGGCAATAATGAAATGAATGGAAAAATAGGGGGAACGTAAGATTGCATCGAATCATTTGTTAAACGAGTACTTAACACCCAACTATATTCAATCAAATGGAGATAAAATTTATTTTAACTTCAAATCATGTTACCCTGAATTAACCCTACAAGTATTGCAATTATCCCACATCAATAGGGTGCACAAGGTATAGAACCATAACTTTTTTGCAATATTACCATAGATTAATCATTTAACTTTTAAGTATCAGAAACCATGAATTCAATGGGTATGTTTAGAAATAGCTACTTTTCCCTGAAATCACACGATTCCTGGGAACATGTCGGCTTCTTATTGAACAAAATTGGCTTAATTAACACGACACAGAAGCAAAAACTCATTGGAACGGCAATAGCAATCCAAATTATAAATTTCTTGGTACGTAATTAATGGTGCAGAATGAAAGTACGATCAAAACATCTTCACCTTACATGCATATAGTGGGCATAGCCTTCACAAAGGGTATTAAGTGAACACCATGATGTGCTCTATTATTTCAAACGAAAAGTGCAAGTGCATAAAAGCCTGTTAAGTCACCACTCAGTACCCCATTGCTTAAATTAAATATGTATTATGTTTGTGTACATGTAAGGTTAACTAAATATGGTAAAAACAGTGTACCATCTAGTTTATGATAACCCTGCTTAACTGTTGCATTATTAAGTCAATGATCAATCTGACCCGCAACTGTTTAGCAAACATCAAACATAGATCATGTCTGGCTGAATGTATAAAATACATTAGTTCTTCCATAGTTTGTGAAAGTGCAACATGGGGTAAAGCAAACAAAGATACAAGGAAAGAAAGCTGTAGCTACTATCGATTATTATTTTGTGAGATTTTGTCTAGGACTAGGATACTTTCAAACATGAATACTCACACGAGTTCATTTAATAATTTTCAGCTGATATGCACAAATTTACGATTATGATATAAGGTAATTGAAATCATTAACTCACCAAGCTTATCACGATCAATAAACACGATACTGTTGCAAGAATATACATCACTTCAGCTGGTTCAACCTGAAAAAATAAACAGGCATTTTAAAAACTTTGCGAATTAACCAACATTGTTATTCAGGCACATTTAACTGTAAATTACACATTAAAACTAGGCAAACTTACATAATCCCGGCAAAACTGCTTGATTTCCCCAACATTATCAATTCTCATCTTCTCAACCTTTGTTGTATTGGGATACAAGAAGCCTAAAAACACAAATGAAAAGAGATGCGTGTAAGTTCAATCAATCTGGTAGCTTGCACCATCTTACCATTATAAGGATTAATTCCGATAAATCGAAATCCACACTTACTAACTAATTCAAGGTTGATATTAGTTTTTTGGCTATTACACGATGCCCAGAAAATAGTGAACACTATTGTGATGATAATGAGGCACCCGAGAATAACCATCCAAGCCATGTTTAGGATGTACACAAGAACCATTAACTGAAAAAGAAAGAAGTTATTTTTAAACTTATATGCGGCGTATGCCGTCCAAATTAAAACAGTGATAAAATTAAATACCAAACGAACTTACAATAACACAACTGACACGACCACCGACTCTTGCTTTCCATCCTTTGTAAACTTTGCTTCTGGTAGCTCCAGTGGCCAAACAGCCCACAAGCAGCAGAAATATTCCAATAGCTGCCATACAGCTTCCAATTATGACAAACACCAGCTGTAAATCACCCAACCTAATAAAGAAGTAAAGATATAGTAAGAAAACAGCAGTTATCTGAATGAAATTAATGTTATAAAAAGGCACAAGTATTCAGGAATGAATTTAAAGAAAATTTCTCTGGTTACATTATTAATCTCCTACAATTAATAGCCTACTGCATGCTGAACGAATATAGCATTGGAAAATAAAATCTTGAACCTACCAAGTATATTTGTAGTAGAAAAATGTTTCGGACATATGCAGCGTCAGCGTGACACCTTTATACATTGTACCGCAAAACACACCAACACCGACACAGCACATGATTGTGGCAATAAGAGTGGCATAAGGAATGCGGCTCATGCATTTCACACAGTCGTTGGAACCTGAAATTAAAATATTTAAATTAAATAAATTACTGTATATAATGGTACTTAAAATTCAATTCACATTAATAAGAGGTGTCATTCTTGTCAGTGTGTGTATATGTAAAAAGTTGGCTACATGTACTATCAGAAATAATCGGCAGCTGTAATAGGCTTTAACAGAAAAACAACTCTAGCTAAATTGCTGAGAATAAACAGCATTTGTAGTACATATATGATTGAATACAAAGTCAAATTGGTAGGCAAGTCATGAACAAATTGCAGATATTTTGCTAATTCATGTTAACAAGACTGGCGTTTTTGCCTACTGAGCAAAAGCAAAGACAAGCCTTCCATTATTTTCAAAAAGTAAGAATAGACTGTCAAAATAATGTGGGCTGTGGCTAGCTACAGATGTATCCTCAACTTCTACTGCATTGCTTATGCAACAGCAAATGATTAGCAACTAAGACGGAATATGAACAACAATGGTATAAAATTAACAGTTTGAGTCGACCTAGCATAATTAACCTGGCCTGCATACCCTGGCGACTACATTATAATTAGGAATGCACGCACACAAAAGGATGATGAAATCTCACATCCTAAACCAATTAAGTAATTTGCAAAGAGTGACACATTTCTAGTTTCTGTTGAAAACGCCACTGGCCCAAAACATTTTAGACTTCACAGTGTAACTGATTAGACAGAGAAAGGGCAGGCAAATCTGTCGGAGTTCATAAACATGTACGGTATTTACTTCAGAACATACCAGGTTTTTCGAGTTGTTCTGCAGCTTTCCGCTGTTTAAAAATGGACAACTGCCAAAGAATATAGACAATGTACGTGTATCGCCATGGTTGAGCTCACCATCTTAGTTAGCAATTATATATTCAATACTGAAGAACTGAAGAAGTCTCCGATGAATAATTCTGCTTGGAGGTGGTCTTAATGGAACTTACACTGATGTGCAAGCATTATAGGGTTCCCCAGATATTAAATTGTCAACTTCCCCGACTTTTCCAGGTTTTAAAACAACTTTCCCTACCCACCCTCATGACTGCTGAAAATGCAAAACCGTATGACATAAGCCAATGTAAGGATTGCTGTATTTATTGCTTATTTGATATAAACAGGAGATAGAACACAAATTTTGATATGGAAACAACACATTTAGATTAATTTTTTTTAAATTGATAATATCATCACGAATTTCTTCCACATTTTGATTTGTTGAGTTTCCCTGACTTATTTCAAAGTAAATCAATTTTCTTTGAGTTTTTTACAGGCCTTCCAGGTCTAGGGGGAACCCTGTATCAGTACCGGAAGATTAGAAAATACCTAGATGAGCAATTTTCCTGGCACAGAAACACACCATGATGTGTCAAAGAAATAAGCTAAAAGAGTTACTGTAAGCATTAAAGTTCAAAATAGATTTGGTGAAATTAACTGGCACAAACCACTGATATGATACCAGTAAAATTTGTCAAGCACATACCCCTCCAATTTTGATTTCATTTGTAAACAGCACGTAACACCTTCCCAGGTATCACGAGCAAGAGCCGGGTAGGCTACTTAGTAATTACTCGTGATACAGGTATTACTATTAAATAAATATAGGCCTATTAAAGCTAGAACGATATTTTTCAGCAACGTCTACCTTGTTTCTGTTTCTTTTCATCATCACCATTTAGTGGAGTTTCTTCTTGGGGGTCAGTATTAGACGCTTTATCCACGAACTGTTTTAGCACCATGGTATAATAGCTTTTTAACTATCCACAGTATAATTTCTCACAGAACCCAGGATTACAAAACAGCAATGTGCACTTGGTGTTTCCATTGGTGGTTACGAGAAACGCAATAATCCTTGAAACAACGCATTCTTGGTGACACTTTTCGTTATTTGATGAAGAGCGAGGGTGGCAAAACGTCCGAAACTTTTGAGGCTAGATGAGAAACTTTTAGTTCGGACCACTGCATTCAATTTGAAACAAAATTATGCATCGACAGCACACAATCTTATGTCCAACCACGAAAGGCTTTTCACTAATGTCAAATGGCAAAGCAGCAGCAAAATGGAAAAATGCTTGGCTGAGTTTCCCCAGTGCGAGCAGTACCAAACATTAATCCTATTGGCCAAAACTAGCTACCGGAGATGATTATGCCATAATGTTTCTCAAATTGCTACAATCAGAACAGTCAAAACACCATGGCCAGGAAACAAGTAAAAATAAAAGGTCACATGTCCAATTCTCTCGTTATGCTTTTCTAAAAGTCTCACACTTGGGGTCTCGGGGTGAAAAGATTCTGTACCCTTTATAAACTTGGGGGCAAAATTTCTTGTTGCGCACCAATTATTCTTTCTCCAGTGTCACAACTGGTCGCAACAGGAGCTTCCTTATCCTCATCAACTTAATAGTAGGGTAAACCTATATTTTCATTGGCAATCATCCAGGAAAATCAGCAGGGCATTCACTTATTCAAATTTCCTGCCGAGAGCTTAAATGACAATGCGGATAGGTAATAGGTCTGCGTAACAAGTGAGTCAATGGCATTTTTCAATAAACTGGAAAGTTTATACAGAGAGTTACTGTGAATAAAAGCATTTTGCTTGTAGGGTCTGACTTGTCATGGTTGATAACTCGTAGGGCCAAACAACACCCTGAAACCTCACGTGAATGAACCAGTTTGGAACCATAACTCGTGACTTTGTTTGTTATCTATGAAATTTGTGTTAGATTTTTGAGGACCATACAAGTATCTGCCTGGAAGCAACTTTGAAGGAACAGGAAACCAAAGTCAGGATGACTGTTCCTAGCAACGAATTGGTCCTGGTTGCACAATTCAGAATGAGCCAATTAACCAATGCCAATGCATAGCATAAACGACCACCATACAGAGTGACAATCAGATTCCAAGTTTTTAAATTTAGGACTTTTTGGGGGAAATTAAGGATTATTATGTTACAATACAATATTAAAAGTACAAAAGTGGTGTCAAACTGCACCTGTATCAAACTAAAAGCTGTCAGCATTTAACTTTGTACAGGCCATAGTCTGACAGCATGATGTGCCGACCATTTTAAGACTTTTTTTTAAAATATTTAGTACTTTATTCGGACTTATTTGCCACCCTGAGGACAATAAGAATAATGGGAATATCAGAGACCACACCCAATAATCTGGACTTGTTATACAAACTAAAAAGTAAAAGCTGAAATGTAGGCCTATAGTAGTATTATCATCTTACATGTTCAAACCTAAAACCAAGACTAACCTTGGCCATGTTCTAAACATGGCTGAACTTTCTAGTACTTGGCTTTACGCATTCTTACTTCTTCACACACCCACCTTCCTTGACCAGGAAGGTGGTCGACTCCGCAAAATCCTAAGAAATTCAAATTATTTAGGCTTATTTAACACATTCGTTAGAAATGCACCTAACCCTAGTTTCAGGTGCGGATTTCTGACATCACATCGCCACACCCTGAATGGATATTTAAGTACCAGGATCAGAAAACAAGATTGAATGTAACTCAATTTATTCATCTTCCCCCTAGTCCCTACAACGTCCATATTTCTGTTGTTGTGCAAGTGGTCAACCCAAGATGAAGACCATTTAAAAATAAATAAATTTTCTCTTACCCATCCCGTAAATCTGACGTAAACCGATGAATTTTTTCTCGAAGAAACGCGCACCAACTCCCCTGTTTTTTGAAAATATTAATTAAAGATCCGTTCAACGTCCAAACGAAGAAATAAAAACCCGTCACACACGGATAATCTCAGGTGGGAAAGGCAAGCCAACAGCAACAAGGTGATAACGCTCGAGCTTCGACGTCAGGTCTATGACATTAAACATGGCGTCTTGAAATGATGTTTGTCGCGCCCCCTAGTGACGAATTACATAAAATTGAATTTATATTGTCACAAAAATCGCGTAGTAGTAGAAGCTGGCATCTGCGATGGCCCCATGAACTACCTCGATTCCTGCGCTGATATTTACATTGTTATTTATGTTAAAAATTAAGTGTGAAAACACGATTTATTTTTTTACATAATGACACTAAGAGGGCTACG
>JAQGAF010000615.1:0-45716 GCA_034687865.1 Kryphioiulus occultus | reverse complement strand
CACAAGCCACCGTGCATGACTACCAACCTGCCTTGGAAAACTTTGAATCCTCAGGGAATTTTATATTATACCTGGAAAACTTGGAAAACGAAGGAAATTTTGAATTTAAACCTGGAATTTACAGTATGTTTTAATAGAATTGTGGTATACCTGTGAACCTGTGAAAACTAGAATATGACCTTGAAAGCCTGGAAGACAGGGATTTCGTTTTCGGAAATTAGTAGTCACCATGATGATATCATTGCTATGATTTTGGTTATCGCTGTCGTATATGATAAAGAATGAGAATTGAAAAAAATTCAGAATGCTTTATAAGGCTTAATGGATTCAAACTAGATTTTTACACATAAAATCACATTAACAACTACATGCACTGTTATCATCTTACATTTAGTACCGGGTGACTCGTGAGTGAATGGACATGCTACTGATGTTTTCATAGGTAATGTATGACGTGTATCACCATGATCACGTGTTGCAAAGTTATTTTTGAGAATATGCAATGTAGATGAAACTCAGAAACGTACATGTATGACGATGAGATGACCATTGAGCGTCTTAGTCATTTTTTCAGAGTGTCAGTATTTTGTAACAGTGCCCATTTACTCGTGAGCCAACGACAAATCAGATTTGCACCAAACATATACACGTATTAACCTCCGTATAAAATTGTTTTCGACATAAAAATGAAATCAATTCTCGAATTAATTACAACAGTAGAAAAAATCAAATCTCACAATGCATCAGCGCAAGTGATGTCCCCATAAAAAACCCGACCCCTCGTAGCCCACCCCACCCACGGTGTCTGCTACTGGTGTAAAATCACCTATATGAGATCTCAACTACTTTTGTGGCAAGCAGGTTGGGAGATTGACCACTCCAAAAACGTTGAGCTCAAATAGATTGGAAACGATCAAAAAGATGATGTACACTGCCAAACAACTCCATCCTAATCTTCTATCCAATTTCCACTTGTTGATGACGACAGCACCATACAAGAAAACTACTGTTGATAATAGGGAAATGGCCGAATATTCCATCCCACCACTGTTGATGTTCACAGAGTTGGTGGAGGAAAAGGCGGCTGCTTTGATCACCCAAGGTCCTCCCAAACAGAATAAAATGTCGAAAATGTTGCTGCCTAAGATGTTGGAAACTGCCATGTTGCCATATCCTGAAAAAAAATTGATCGAATTTTTAGTCTGGTAATGAGATCAGGATGAAATTTATAACACCCTACTAAGTCTTTTCTCATAAACACAATCGGGAAGAAAAGCCGAGTATTTACTCCATTTCCGTCTCAAAATGGAGTTATTATCAAACGTTGATTTTGAACGGAAAGTCATTAGAGGTGCATTGGATATATTTTGTTATCAGTAAAACGACAACAATAAAACATAAATGGCTTTTACCGGCCATTAGTGGATAAATGAAGCCTAATGGTTTATTTGAGATTGGACATCCCTAGGGACGAGGGACACTTAAATTCTTTTATGCTAAACTTTTACTGCTGTTCTAAGAACTAGTGATAGACTTTTATCTTGCCTATTATCATCGTCGTTCAAGGAAGTTCAGGGAAGTAAGAAAAGCCTAAAAATGGCAGGGAGTCAGGGAAATTCAACGTCCAGTAGGTCTAACTAATTCATTTACATTGCTAGTTATTGGTTAACACAAAAATCAGGAGATGCATATAGCAAGTAATTCTGTGAATGGAATGAATAATGAAATTGTCAATTAAAAAGCTAGCCTAACTCTGCTGTTTCCTAATGAAAATTTGTGTTCTATCTCCTATTTGTATAATAAGCAAGATAGATTTCCTTACATTGGCATAAGCCATATTTTTAAATTTTCAGTGGTAAGGGTGATGAGGGAAATGTTTTCAAAATCTGGAGAGGTCAGGGAAGTTGAGCATGTTGATTTTGTTCTCGAGATAATTTTAGTGTAATCATAAGGATTTATTATGGTGTTCTGAGAGTTAATTTTAACAGTTAATCTTATTGGTTTATTTTTCTTTTCTTAGACTACAATGCAAGATTGCTGCAAAATGACATTTAAAAACGTGATTGTGATTTTCGAACTTGTGTGGATAGTGTGGTGCCAAATGAGGAGAATTGGGTCTGGTCAACTAATATCGACGTTTCACGGTAAGCACGCAATAATGTTAAACCTTACAGTCAGAAGGTTATTTTGGACGTAATCTTTCTGCAAAGCTGGAATTGGGTTTTGTGCTAAAATAAACCTGCCTTCATTCACTAAGCTAGTGCGCTCAATTAATAATGAGAAATGTACTTTAGTATGCTGCTTGGGTCTTAATGCAATTTTTTGCAGTCAGTTAATTGCGCATCAGCGAAAGTATCTTTTTAATTCTGCCAATACAACTTATTTCTGCTTTGTTTTGATGTTACTTTTTTAGTAGAAGACCCACTTGCTCACTGTAGCTTTTGCTACAGAATCTTAATTTCACATGGCAAGCATTTAGTTGGTTTGTAACTTTTTATCAAGAGTATTGATTTACCTTGTCTGCACACAATGACGCTTGATATGGCTTCTGGAACACTGGTACCAGCCGCCAAAAAGGTCAAGCCCATGACCGTATCAGGTACCCCAATGGTGTAACCTGGAAACAAAATTGTTTTAATTTTTTTGACCGCATCAATTTTTGGGTTCTTTAATGTTTGTAAAACTTACCGATTATGGTCACGAACCAAGCGATAACCCAAGAGAGACTGCCAATATACAAGATGGACATGATGAATGTGCCCATGAACCATCTCTTCCATTGTCTCTTGCGACAGTTGGGGATGGTCAGATAGAATACGAAGTTGGCTGGCCACATGACCACCCACGCAATTTGCTTGAAAGCACCTTTGTAAGGCATGGACCAAATTGAGCCATCTTCCTCTGTTTTAGACAAATGAAATGCATTGAAATTGTTCATCAGTCTATTTTAAATGCATATCACATTGGGCCTTGGCATGATTTTACAATGTATGTTATCTAATATTGATTACGTTTTTCAACTGCTGAAAAGAATACTTGAATTGGTTTCGAGGAGTTGAAGAAATACAGAACATGCAATACCAGACCCAGTAAAGATCGAATTTTCCTGGAATGTTTACACAGTGGACGATTGCTGTAAATCGATGAACACACGGTGTTCATTAAGAAAAGTTTCAAGTAAGCTTGAGGGATTCGTGATCGTGATTTGATGAACGAAGTAAAAATCAATGGGAGCATATGCTTCGAGTTATAACGCTTCAGAAGTAATGCTCATATTTTTTTGAACTTGGTGAGAAAGCGGAAAAACAGTTTTAGAACAAAAAACAAAATGGGTTTCTACAGTTCTCCTTTATTGAAATTGCTCGATCTGATAATGTTTTGGCTACTTGGCATATCAACCATGTTTGCAGTGATTGCCAACAGTTAGAGATGTACTAGAGAAGATCGTGACTACCAACATGGAAACCTCAGGGAATTTTATTTTCAACCTGGAAAATCTGGAAAACTCAGGGAATTTTGAATTGGAACCTGGAACGTTTCAGTCTTAAAAAATTTATTTTTTTTCATTATAATTATGAGAAATCTTCACAGAAATTATTGGCTAAATTATTGGCATTTTTATAAACGTTACCTGCGGTGCTCCTAAATTAATCTTACTTTATGCATTATTGATATTTAGTGTTAAACAAAGTATGTTTCTTTGGTAATGTTGATTAAAAACCAATCATTTGACATCTAGGTTTTCAAAAAATTTCGCAAACGGTGTTTCCTTATTCTCATTACTAAATATTGTTTTGGAGAGAATTGTGGCACGCATTTAATCATTAAAATATCGTTTTCAAAAATGAGTAGTCATCATGCTAAATAACCACATGTTTGACACGAAACTTACCATCGTCTTCGTCTTTGATGGTAATCTGATAGCCATTGTCCGATTTTTTTTCTGGCTCCACGTCCCCATTTGGAATACCATTCTGGTCATCTTCTGCTAGGAGAGGACTTTGTTCAGAAGGGACAGATTCCACCAAATGTTTCGGTTTTCCCCTGCAACAGCCAACCACTCTGTTGGCAAACACTTCCAGTTGCCTGTTGAAAAACATGGCTACGATGTACAACCCGTAGAGAGCAATCATGATGGCACCTTCGTACCTGTGGGCGAGAAAACATGGTATCAATCATGCTAGAAGTAAAACAGTGGACCTATGAGAAATGCAGTTGCCAATTACCATTCTACTCTTTGGTCTGTAATGACCGCAATAAGCGTCACTACCGTGATAGTGTAAGCCACACTATCTCTCGTCAGAGGCCACCAGTCCAGCGGTACGACCTAGAAGAATCACATTAACGTAAATAGAAAATGAGCATTAATCCATTTTTTTATCTTTTGAAAAATTCAAAATAGTGGAATACGATCTACAATAATCACCTTTGGTATATACGATTACGTAATGAAAATAATTTACGAAATTGGGCTAACGCTCTAGAAAACTTTGGATGTACTATTGATTATGCCGAGCTCCAAATATACGCAATTTGTATTTCACCCCTAGTTATCTATTTTACAAGAGTGAAAACTGTCATCCAATTGCATTTTCTGCTTTTAACCTATACATAATTTAACTTTAAAAAATCGTAGTTTATTTAACTGCCCCTAACCGCCGGGCAATCTCTGCCAGCAAACGAGCAGTTAGGAGAAGCCCACTTTCCCATAGTGCCAATGGCGGAGCAGGGCATATTCTGTAGTACGACCAAAACTTCTAGTAATAATACGTCTAGAAATACCCGAATAAGCAACAAATCAAGCGTGAGGAAACAAGCGACTATGGCAAATATTAAAACTAAATACACTGCAGTTTCCATTTGATTCCAGACTTTATGGCCAAGCGTGGATGTCCCGGGGGAACTGTCCACAAATGGAACTTGTCCCATCAGAAAACGAAAGGGTATTTGTAAATTTCTAAATTTAAAAAATTGTATGTCCCTCGAGACGGAAAGGCCAAATCTGGGAAATCGATAATGCTCTTTTGTTAAGTTTGCACTCGACCTGCACAGTTTGAAATATTTGACGTTGGGGTCACTTGGCAATATTTTACCCCAAATTGCAGCCTAGGTTGACATCTGAGAAATGACATTTTCTTATTGACTTTCATGCTTCATTTAGCGGATGAACCTGACGATTGACGACATTGAATAAATACAATTCGAATGAATTCGGAAAAAATAGATTGAAAGTTACCGGAAATATAACTTGCTTCGTGACTTGGAACACTGGGACATTTTCGTTCCCTGATGTCAAGTATTAACACGTTTGATATTAATTCAAACCGAACCTCTTTCGCTTTCAGTTAATTGCGCAATATGGGCATATGGCGATGCAAATGACGCTTTTTTGAATTTTGGCATCAGTGTTCTAATCTCGTTGGAGCGCAAAAGCTAATTAATGACGAAGGTTCACCTCCACTTAAGCGTTTCTGAAAGCTACAATATTGGCTGCTCTGATACTTTTAACACCCTTAATGAAGGTATAACTGCATGGCGAATTCCCATATGCCCTCACACATTCACCTTGACAAATACGAATGCTGGGGGAACTTACTCGAGTAATTGCCAAACTCATCCAATTTTACTTTTATTTTACTTTTGCAAAATATTTGGCTGCTTGTTGTTGTTTTTTTACTAATTCTCGCCAGATGGCACCTCGAATATATGCAAATGTTTTCGGGGCTATCTGTTTTCGCTCTCCCAGCCCACAATTTTTCGACCTCGATTGGATTTCCATTTTCAGATTGAGGCAAAATTTGTCAGTTGCAAATCAAATGAATGCCCAAATGGCTGGCAAAATTCAATTTCTGAGCCACCAGGGACGAGCTGGATGCACGCTTGAAATTGCCTATTGTTCAACCGCAGGCTTACCTTTCGTTTTCGAGGTTTTTTGGATTTTTTTGGCTAGACCAATGCCTTGCCTTATTTTGGAGATGAATATAAAATTGTTGTCAAGGCAAGGAAGGGGTTGGGGGAATGGCCGAAATGATCGGTGTGAAAGGAGGGATAAATTGGAGATTTTTTGGCTGAGTTTGCTTGTTTGTCCAATTTTCACAATTTTGTCGCTTGCAAAGTTTAACATGTGATCAAAACATGGGAGCATTACCTCGTAATTGGAAGGAGTTGGAATAAATCTGATCAAACTTGCTCCAACAGATGAAATGGTTAGTCTCTGTTTTTCCTGTTTTCAATTTTTTGGTTCAAGGGTATATGTAAATGGCCAGCATTGGGAAAGGAATCGCCTTTCACTATCAGTGTATGTCTATCTACGCTGCGCAATCAAATACAGGTGAGGCATGATATACATGTACCTGTCCCTGATATGGTAAATGCAGTTACATTGGGATGAACATTATTGAGATATTACTGAAAATGGACTTGGATCAGGGATGCCATGTTCTCGACATCGTTCCATGACCATGTGAAGTCAATGTGGTTGCACGAATGTGACCAGTGTGAAAAATGTCAAAAAGGTTGGGGAACGTCTTAAATGAGACATTCTAAGAATATCTTAAATATGCATTATGCTAAAAATTATTATCGCGAAACTACTCTTAAAATCCATTTCTGGTCGAATTTAAAAAAAACAATTTCGCATATTGCATTCTCTTTGATATTACATTGTATTATTAACATGCATACAATTTTTTAGAATAGCGAACTGAAATTCATCATTTGTTGTCTAGTTTTGGTAAAAATTTTGCCTGTGGCGTACTCAATATTGTGGTTAAGTGGGTCGCGGTCAAAAGTCTATGTGTGCTCAGGAAAATGCGAAATTTTTCAGAAGTATAGGGTGCAAAATGTGAAAAAAATCGGATATTTGCACGTGAAAAAATGTGAAGATTGAATGAAAGAAATTGAAAAAATTTTACACAAACTGGGTACAATTTTTCCAATTTTTACATCATGCCTGTTCTTGGTAACTGCATTTAACACGTGTTAAGAGCTTATGCCCCGCCCTGTAAGTCCTACTCTACTGATACCATTGTGTGTCACTCATGTTACGAACAACGCAACTCCGAATGAAGTTGAGCAAGCAAGCTCAATGCGAGACATTGACAGTCGATGATGGAAGAGTTGTCACAGTTGTGGTTTTGGTTAGGACAACAAAGACGAGATGAGGTAAATACACAAGTGAGGGATGTTAGGCACGATGTCCGGCTGGGATGTCAGGAGTGGCTTTAAGGATGGTTGGTGGTGGTACGTCCCATGCAGGAATCAGGAGTAGGGTGCATGGCAATCGCAATTAGTTAAAGGAGAAGCTGGGATCGAGATTGGAGGAGGAGATGGATGGGCGACATGGATGGCGGCAAGACATTGGACACTGCTCTTTCCTTCGCAATTTTCACCCCTTCCTGCAGCTGAAATTGTGCTTACTTTCGAAAGACTCACTCACCTCGTGCTGCAAAAAACAAACGCATTTACTTAACTAAGGTCGAACTCAACTACTGCTAAGTCCTACTTGACTGGCTGCAGGCGCCTGGAGCAACATGCACTTTTGAAGTCTAGCTATTGACGTTCACGGCGGTCACAAAGTCTGGAAATTCCGGGAAATTACACGCTTTTGTTGCGGCTAATGGGATTTTTATCGGATGTCATGGCGAATCCAAAACTGCATGAAATGGCAATCATGCAGAAGCGGCATTTGAATATGATGGTGAGTCGCTGAGAATTAATACAATGCATTATCGGTGGCCGAGAAAGGTTGGCGAAGTGGAAAATGCCTGCCCTGGGGTTACCCTTTCTTAACTCATGCTGGCAAATGCAGGATAAGAAGATGCTAACCATTCTGTATTCCGTGAATACCCCACAACCATGGGGGCGATGAAAGGCCTCAATATTCAGTCGGATAATAGGATTGCCGCTTCTTGTCATTCGCTTTTATCGCACATGTCCTAATTCCTGACTTCAGAAGTCCGTTTCCGTCAATACGCAAAGATGCAATCCGATTGCTGGCTCATTGTGCGACTCATGTTTTATGCATGGCGTTTTCGCCGTGCTTCGGACCTGAAGAATTGCTCATTGGCCTAATTCGCCACCCACGTACATGCCTTCAAACTACATTGTGTAGGGAGGTGCAAAGAAACGAGCAATTTTGAAAGCGTAAAATAAAACTTAAACTTTGTGTAATTATTTTTGATTACCTCACATTGAAGAATTCTAATTGCCATTTACAAATTGCCTTATAACTAGGATGAGATCGAAATTTGATTTATACCTGGCATTCCATAGATTGAATCGAAATCGCCATTCACTTCATTTGGGAATTCGATTCCATCTTCATAAAAATCGACATTTTTCAATTTTGAAATGGAGCGATGAACAACGTTCTTTTTACTGTGAAATCGTATTTGGAAAATGGTGACTGCGCCCAAGTACAAGTACATTGTTCACAATTAATAATTTCCAAATTTCTCACTAATTTTCGAGTTGAAAATGGTGAAGCCAACTTTCAGAAAACTTCTTAGGGCAAAGAGTTGTCAGATGTTATGAAACGAAATTTTCTTCGTAATTTTGGCTTGTTTGAAAATTACCAAAATTCATACATGAAATTGCGTATAAAAAATGCAATAAAAGCAACTAAAACACTTATTACACATGTTTGCTGTCTCAACATATAAAATTTATATATGAGACGATTCATACATGTTTTGTTTGCCACTTTCGTCGAAAGGGGCTTTGAAAATGGCACTTTTGCGCAGGAGATGTTTATGCAATTTACCGAAACTTTAGGCCACTTTCAAGCTTCGAAAGTACCACTTTCAAGCTTTGACAGTGTCACTTTCAACTATCGAAAGGGGCAATTTTATGCAACACACTTTCAAATCGAAAGTTTAACTTTGGCCCGAAAGTGTCATTTTCGAGGAAAAGTGGGTTTTATGCAACTGGCGTCTGGCAACACAGCGGACGAAATTTCCCATATTCGTCTGCCAGTTATCAAGTAATATGTAGTTTATAAGGCAATTTAGAAATTACATTTAGTTTCCTTCAAAAAAGATATAATTAAAAATAATTGTACAAAGGTTTTAAGTTTTTATTTTACCCTTTTACAATTTTCTGTTTCTTTGGGCCACCCTGTACGTGCACCATTCTGTACCTTTCGTGGGTTTGATGTGATTTTTCAACATGAGACAATTTATTTGAATTCTCGCTAAATGACTCTTTATCTTTGATCAGCCTGCTTTCCTAGAATACGAGTTTGTGGCTAGCTCGTTCAGTATTCCTCACCGAGGATTGTTTGCCAAAGTCGTCTGATCGATTGGTGCAATTTCGGTCAGACAATGACGATGCCACTGAGAAAAAAGGCCCATAACTCAATTACGAGCCGTTTTATTGGGTCGAAAACAGTTCCCCAAGACGGCTAATAAAACGATAGCTTGATTTCAATGGCAACTCCAGAAGCACCTGTCTGCCTTCTTGTCTTGAGGCTTTTCCTTAATTTATCCCAGGAAACAGTTTTCAAGAAGCTTGGATTTCGTTTGGAAAACTTGGCATGTTTGACTCTTATTAGATTGCAGAGCTGCACCAGACCAGACGTATGCAAAGCAATATGATCTCAGGTCGTCCATGGTTTTTATGCACGCTTTAATACGTTTTAAGTAGGGAAACCTAGGATGGATGCTGAATCACTGTCGGATCAAATACGAAAGCCAGTGTGTTAGCGTGTCCCAAATTGAAGTTGCCATAAAATTACTTTATGGCAAATATCGTATGACTCTATTAAGGGCGTCGAGGAAGGGAGATAGGTTGCTAATAACAATTTATATATCGGTATCGATCGGAATACACGCACGTGGGCTTTGCATAAACAATATTCAAAAACTGAACAAAAAAACGTTAGCGAGCATATGCTACACAACGACATAGATTGGAAGATGATCGCATGATTTTTATGTGGAAAACCTCGGGGTGCTGCGCATAATCCTTGGCCTCTTTTCAAGATTAGTGAAACGGGGTGATTTCATGCAGGGATGGTGGTTTGAGATGCAAAATGCGAATGAGCTTATTTACGTTATTCAGGCATTCGGAAACCGCTGTTAAATCCATAAAACAAAATGATCTGAATGTATCATTTTAGTATTGGAAAACTGGCCATGTGGTAAAATACGTTTTGTGTAGTGTTTTGACAACATTCGTTCACCATACACAAAATGGAACTAGTTTTGGATAAAATTTGGTGTAGTTTCTGATCAAATTGATGAAAATACCTATATTTTGATCCTATAGTTTACAAGAATGATATCTGTTCTATCTTGTCTTTTATCAGTTATCCATTTTAATTTTTGGCGTTTTTGTTTCATTTATCGTAAAGTGACATTTCTGATTTAACTGTCCCTAATTGCCAGGCTATCAAATTCGAATGATTTTGTGTTATTCAAGGTTTCAGAAACCATTTAGAAATCTTTGATGAATCGATACACAAAAGGATAGAATTATTCGTTTTAGTATTGAAAAACTGGCCAATCTTGCACTCAGGTACTCCATTGAGGTAAAATATGTTTTGGGTAGTATTCTTATAGCAATGGTTTACCGTACACCAAACGTTACTGGTTTTGGATAAACTACGGCATAGTATCTGGTCAAAATGTTCACAAATTATTTATTCTATAGTACCGTATAGTCATCTTTTTTGCGTTTTTTTAATTTATCGTAAACTAGCACTTTTGATTTAACTGCCCCTAATTGGCAGGCAATCACTGCCAGCCTACGAGCTCTTAGGAGAAGCCCACTTTTTTAGTATATGCTAATAGTACGGCTATACCGACGCACACTCTTGGTTTTTGCCATCATTATTGTTTAGAGTTATGGTTAGTTATAATAATTTGACGTTGAAAACAGGCTTGATGTTTTGGAGCATATAGAAATTATGCGATAAAGGCATCTTTTTCAAATTTCTGTTCTGAAGTCAAGGAAGTGATACGGTTGTAGGGACCGATATTTCACAAGCATTTAGCAAAAAAAATTGAGGAAGTTTGTAATTTGGAGGACACTGTGCAATGATTTCGGTTCACTGAAATAAAATCTGACCATAAAGGCTGCGTGACATTGATAACCAAACTTAATGACTCTGAAGTTTGTTTCATGATTCGACAAAATTTGCCACCAACTTGCCTTTGGGCCTAAAATGAAATTCGGGCCAGGCAAGGTTTGCTGGAAATTGAAATGCGTAAAGGAAAACCTTCTGACGTAATTAATGGATTTCCAATAGAGTTCAAGCTGTCTGATTAACCCTGGATCTCACAATTTTGATTGATCACACGTTGGTGATGAATGGGCCATGTTGCTGGAGCATCATTTGGAAAGCACCCTGTGAGCCTCGAATGCGCAAAATGCAATTGTTGAATTATATGTACATTTATCAAACTGGAAGCTTAATGTATAAATACAGCTTTATGTTCGACCTACTTGTATAAGTATAATTCTGTTTGTCTTGGGTTTATCATTTAATTACCTCTTACTGCTGGCTAAGTTTCGATTTTTACAAACACAGTTCGTTCACATCATGTAATCTCCTAATTAACTACCTCTAGTGAGAAAGTGTTGGTGTTTGATGCACTTACAATTCCAGCAAGAAGTCCACAAACAGCGAGGACAGCCAGAATGTTGAATACTGCAGAACCAACAATAGTTCCCACGCCAATATCACCTTCCGTAATGAAAGCTCCTGCAAATATTACATTCCAAAGATTAAAAATTATTCAAAAATGTTCAGTGGTCCACAATACTGCGCATGAGCAAACACCAGAGCGACTGGCCGTCTAGAAAACTTGGATAAGTAAGGGAAATTGATTTGGTCTGGAAAAGTCAGGGAAATTGATATGTTTGAAAATTGCAGTGGTACAACGATTTTGACTAATATTAGTATCTCAGAAAAAATTAGATTACCTGTATTTGTGATCTGTTTTCCTAAAAATTTTGCCTATTGGCGTTTTCGTTATCATTAACATTTCCTAATATTTTTTTTTTGAAAATTCACATAATCCCCTTAAATTCATTATTTCTGCTATTTTTAAGCATTTCGCCTGTACTGCATTCATGAATGATAAATACGGTCAAAAATTTGTCAAATTTGAATATGAATTACAATTTTGTCAAATTTTAATATAGATCAAAATTTTCAATTGGTGGTTTTACACTAGTGTTCACATCGTTATTAATATTAATACGCTAAAAATCCATTATTTCTTGTAATTTTCCAAACATTTTGCCCACTGAATTTCCGTAATTATTAATACATGTACTTTATTTACTTTTTATCGTGATTTTAACACTACTAAAATTGTATCAATACATTAAAATCTTGGAAAGAAAATAAATACAGCGCGCAAACGGGTTGTTGATTCCTAGGTTTAAAATGAGGTAGGCTAAGCTGTGGAAAGTTTTCAAAAAGTGTTCGAAAACAACCTGGAAAAGTAAGGAAAATCTCGTTTTCTCATTTGTCGTCAACCAATTTTACGAGCTATCTTGTTATCTCGTTGTTGCAATGCTGTGCCTCCTCATAAAAACAATCTAACTTTTCCAGAAAAAGCATTCTTTTCGAAAGCAGAGTTTATGGACCTTCTTGAACTCATTTAATTCGGGATAACGGGGCCTGCAAGGGTTTTTATTTACCGTTGAGCGGATCGAAATGTAGTTCTGAAGGCTCCAGGGATATTAATTTGTACTTGGCTGAATTCCACGAGCATCTGTTTGCTTTTTCAACTTTTTCATTTTGGATCAGAATATGGGACTATTTGGAAAATGTGAGATTCGGTTAGCTAGCTTACCTATAACGGATGTAAACAACTCCGGGGCGGATGTACCCACTGAAATGGCAAAAGAAGAACAAATATAAGTATGCTTTTTGGCGCCTGGCTGGCTGGCAATACATTGAAAATATGAAATAAAGGTAAAACTTATTGGCCATAAAAGTCGCCCCAGCAACATCTGTCGGCATGTCCATAACTGCAATGAAAATAAAACCGATGAGATAGACGTACATGTACGTGCATTGGCCCTTCCAGCTATTTGTTTTGTAAAAGAAATGTATGAAAATTTCATTTGCGGAAATTTCACTGCTTATTTGACCCAAGGGAGAGGTCATCAAACTGTGACGCCATTTGGAGAATAAATATCTAGTTACTGACGTGATGAATACAGGGAATTTGAATGTAGTGATTTTTTTCGGGAATATTTCGGTTTTGCGCCTGTTATTTTCCACCAATAGCATCGTTAGTTTCGTTTCCGGAAAAATTGGCATTAAAATTGGGTGCCCAGGGGAACCTTAAATGTGCAAATGACTACTTGCGAATGCAATGACTTGAGCATGAGGCGCCACAAATTAAAGTTATATGTGGATATTGGACAGAATAACTAAGTAACGGAATAATGCTTAAACATAGTCATAACGTTCCAGAAATGCTAGAAATACAAGGGCAAGATGCTCCATGGTGGCGGAACTGTATAAGAAAACACAGTTTGTTCCAAATGTTGTCTTTGAAATTTATTGCACAGAAGACTTTGCGGTGTAACTTAGTGTATACGTACCGTCGCAAATACATTCTAGCGATGGTACGAAAAAGTCGTCGCAGACAATGGCGAGAACGTAAAATAAGTAGATGGAAATCAAAAAGTGGATGACAACTCCTCCTTGGGCACGTTGGTCTTGGGTGAAGAAGTCTTCAGGAAACTCGTCTATTGCTGCAGGGGTGCAGTTCTTATGAGTGACCACACTTAGCAAGTGACGTGGTGATTGGCCGCCATCTGTTAAGAAGTTTAGGCAAAATTAAGTTTTGTTCAACATTATTCCACATATCTAGCTCTACATTTGTAATGAATGAAAGTACATGTGGGCTGGAATCAAAGTGCATTGCAGTTAGCATTTGAAAGATTGCTAGGCAACGCAATGTAAAAGGAGAAACAAAAAGTCTTGTTGTTTATTTTATAATTGTTTATTGTAGCGTCATATAAACAAATGAAATATTTACGAAATGTTAAGCAACTTGTTCCCTATAATGTGATATCACGATATGCCGTTGGCGTCTTTGATGGCGTTCTAAAATTGTGCGCAAAACAAAATGATGCGCTTTTTGTAAAAATCCTGGACAGTTGAACAGCACTCATGCAGTAACTCAGTCATACGTTTGCCACAGCTTTTTGCATCTCAAACAAAAAGGCAAACGTTTTTGAACATTTTGCAGCAATTAAACTTTAGTTTTTCACAGACATGAACTTGTCGCCATACACTGGCAACATTTTCTGGCGAATTTCATGTGCATTTATACGTATAGCTCACGAAAAACGTATACCACAGCGCTGTTCAATTGGTGCGAATTTTTCATAATTTGCGCCATCTTGTTTAGCGCAAAACATTAGGACACCATCAAAGACGCAAATGGCATGTACAAGGTAGTGATCGATATAGGAAACAAGTTGCTCGACATTTCGTATATTTCAGTTTTTTATACGGCATTCCAATTATTAATGCTAAAATAAATAACAAGAGTTTTTGATACTCCCTCGATTTTACACTGTGGTTGTATTTTATTTTCGAAGTAAATTGCTATTTTAGGCAAGGTTGCATCATTGTAGGTTAAATGAAAGGTTAGATAACCTGGGGTTACCTATAACGAAAAGTTAACCTTACATGTAAGGTTAGTAGGTTTTTTTGCGCCGCTGTACTGCATGTTGGGATTTTTAACACAATGAATTATTCAACTTGCTTAAGTAAGTAGTTCTAAAACTGTATTTATTTAACCTTTGTTGGTGCAACCGAACTCAGGTGAAGTCATGTTTTAACATATTATGACGTTGGCAAAGAACTTTGTAAAATATACGATTGTGTCATCGATGAAAACGTTATTGTTAGAGATATTGGCTTTTTCATATTTTGTATCTCCTAAGTACTACGCTTGTACGCAGATGTCTTGAAGATATCCCTCGACAGTACATGTATATAGTCAATATTTAATTTGCTTGCCATATAAATGTAAATGCTGTTGTGACGCTATGTAGTCTCTTAAGCGTAATCAAGCTACTGAGTTAACATGACATTAACTGTTTATCTATAGATAGCCTTGAATGTGAAAAATGATTTTCTGTGCAAATAACCGAAAGGTGCATAACCCTTTATCTGTCAACTTAATTGTCTAGCTCGGATGATAAAGGCGATTTAAAAATGTATACAAGCTAAACCTTTATCTTGTCCTTTATCTGTTTGGATAGGCCATGAAAGTTGAACGGGTGCTTGAACTACTTAAATTTATTTGCTTTTCAAATAGATGCTGTATGCATTCTCACGTTAGTGTTTGTATTTCTAACATGAAATTTGCTAACAAATTGGCAAGGCGAAGTGTATTCGTTTAATGCATATTTTCTCGATTACTAAATTCCTTACGGTCCTGACGCAGGTGAGGTAATCTGACGTCGAACTGTTGCATATAGAGAGGGACAGTGTTTTCAGCCTTATCGATGTGCTTGCTGACCCATTTTGAGGTTTAATCTTGGGACTTTATGACGAATAGTCATGAAACTTCCAGTTTCGAACAACGAAAATGGATGGGCTCAGAGTTTACAATCAACAATTTCAGTGTATGGGCATAACCACAGAATGAATGTTTACTTTTAAAAAAATCGCATTAGGGGGCTCATGTCAATTATGTGCCACTCATCCACAGTATCTTTTACGACATCGTTGAACATGTCTTGACCGAATTTGGCCGAAATTATGGATTTTGTTTTATTAACAATTTTGGTAATTAAACACGTTGTCAGTGAATTATCACGTCCAATCAGCTGGCTTTGAGCACCTCATGCTGATGTAAATATATATTTTAATTTGAAGAACTTAAAATTGGTCAAAATTGTCGATCAAGACTGTTTATGATAATGAATATGGGTGTTCAATAAGTGCCATTGGGTTGTTGCTGCTATGTTGCGTTACACACATTTTAGTAATTATTAATCGATTTTGACTTGATCATTGATTCAAGCTTCATTGCTAATCAGTGGACACAGCACATGCATACTTAGTTTATTTGATAATTATTTTTGACAACTGAATAATGCCTGCTATCTATATAAGATAATGGTGTTCAATAAGTGAGTGTTCAATGGGTGTTCAACATAAGTGTCATTGGGTTGTTGCTGCTTTGTTGCGTTATACACATTTTAATAATTATTGATCGATTTTACTTGATCTTCAATTCAAAATTCGTTGCTAATCATTGGTTTATTTGACCATTATTGTTTTATAACTGAATAATGTCTGCTATCTGGATGCTGACAACATGGCCAAGGCCCAAAATAATCTTGTAATCGGCCTTTTTATTATGTGATGGTTGATAAAGTTAGTGTTTTCATGTCGATAAGAACATAATATTTTGCAACTTAAAAATGGTAACCATGTAGTGTTAAGTAATGCTTTACTTACCTACATCACTCCACGATTCTACATTGTGCAAAATTCGATCACGGTTTGCTCGGACGTCTCTGTGCTCTTTGCTACCAAAAGTAGCAAAGACGAAGAACACGAGAGCGTAGATTGGGAGAATCCACGTTAAAACTTTAGTCCGTTTGGAAAGAAATCTTCTGGTACTTTTCACCATCCTATATCAAGCCCACTTGGTATCTAGCAAAATTGTCAGATCTGAATGACTGCTATTGTGGTGATGAACTTTTGGGAAGAACCAAAGTTTGATGGAAGATCGGTTCCACGCCGAAATTAGTAATCACAATAAATAGCCAGCTTATCCATTTATACTTGGTATCATTTTTAATGTTCGCAAAGAGCGCCCCCTGGCTTGACGTCAGCTATCAGCAACCAGTGTTTGTCAGCGCAATCAAGATGGCGGCGATTCCAGGGGGCGCTGAACTCTGTTCTGACTTGTAAATAGGGCAGCTATGTGTGCCTCAGTGACCCATTTGTTATCCTCATAGAAAATGAATGGTCCGTCACATGTGTGTGAATGTGTCTGGCTTGGCGATGCCCCTTGTCCAGATATTAAAGATATCAAACTTGAAATTTCAAAAAAAAATTTAGATAAGATTCTGAAAAAAACACATCCTTGAATATTTCTGATTGATAACTAAAATTAGTGTCAAAATCCCAAAGTTTCCAAAGTTTTTGAATTGTCATTCTGCTTAACGTGCAAAAATAACCAACTAGATATACATGTGCGAAGAAATAGGTTGAACTAATAGGATTGTATGTGAAAATAAATGGTTTTTGGGCAAGGTTTATCCTGACATCGAGTCTTTGTTGATATCAACTAAGATTTCATTTGGTATCACCTTAAATAGAATGTTCACTTTTACGAAATCTCATTAAATTAACTGTAAACAAACGACTTCTACTGGTCTGAACAACAATTTCAATTGCCAGCAATGCTTTAATGTTGGGTCTCTTTAGATCTGCCTCATTGCTTTGTAAATTCAATTCAAATCAATGAAATATGATTACTCTTGAGCAATGTTTAAAAATGAGTTGCATAAATCATGTATTCACTTGATAACTAACTACGGTAACTACGCGCGGGATAAGGAACGTTTGAAGGAAACATTTTCAATTCCACAACGCTGTTTGAATCTCAGATTGCCTTTAACTAAGATTTGCGAAAACGAGCCTCACTTGAATTGATAAAACTTGCAGTTTTGTTTACAACCATACTTGAGATCAAGTTATATAGGTTAAACACTGTAAATATACGTTCGTATGATATGCTTATAGTGTGCTTATATAGAAGAACAAATAAAGCCTCAAAACAGCAGGCTAGGGCTCCTTATGTTTGGTTTGTATTGCTAGATTATCATGACTGAGCCAATACCGTTTATTGATTATTCTTTTCGTCTTGGGGTTATTTTTCCGAAACTCAAAACTCCACCAATAACAATTGCTGGAATAAATGAAATTTCAAAAGAAATTTCAATTATTCTTTTATTATTTTAATTACATTTTATGAAAGGCAATATTATGAAAAATTAATAATTTTATGAAAATGTATTACCAAAATTTGGGGTGGAAATACTCCAACGAGTTTAGATGACTACAAATGTTCGTTATTTGTTGTCAGTGCAATTTGGCCCCAAACTCATTGAAGTCAAATATTTATTTAGAACTGGTAGCTTGGTTTAAAAGCTATGAAATACATGTACATAGCCTTTATATACCCTTCATGTGTTATTTGCAGTAGGTTTTATTGACTCTCCTTGAACTTATCATGCATGCATTTGTGCAGTGTTGCCTATGGGATCGGAGATCGCACCTTGAGCTCCCATAGTAACAAATTTATACGTGTAAATTTTAGTGCATTTATTGAAACTTGTCCTCATTTAGACAGGTTCATGCTTCTTATCTTTAATGACGTCTGAATACGTCAGAACGGCGAAGCGGTCGAATAGCGTTTTCATGGTTATCACATTTAGTCGTTTAATTTGAATTCTTCAAAAAAGTCGTTGAAATTTAAGAAAAAATCAGATTTATTCAACAGTAATTTTTAAATAAATCTAATTTGTTGACATTTTAAAAAAAGCAGATCCAATACTGTTTCCAAGTACCATTTATCAAAACTTTTGCAACATTGGAAGGACATTATTAGGTCAGTAATGCATGTAGAAAAGGCTTCGATATGTGATCAAAAATATCAAGGCATTGAATAGTTGAGATTACTCGCAAAGTTTGCAATTGCGGTGCTGAAGAGTGCTTGACTGTGACATGGATTTCAGTAATTTACCAATTGGAACTTGTCTGGTTGTCATGATAGAAGAATTTGAACGACAGCTAAAGAAGCAATGTACTTTTGATCTTTTGAACGAGTTATTTATATGGTACTTCATAATCACTTGCTGTACAGTATAAGGGAACTCGCACCATATGTAATTCTGGTGCTAGTTTGTCATTTTTTGAAATATATATGCAATAAATAAATATATATAAGAAAAAGTTCTGACATCCCAGAGAAATTCTGATGTGACTGTATTGGGCTATGCTACATGTCCATGTTAGCAGGAATATTTTACTGCCATTTCATTGGGATTTGAAGTAAGCCTACACAATTTCACGGCTACTGATAATCCCAGGTGCTTGAATTAAGAATATATGGTGTGATAAAGTGCAGCTAGTGGAAAATTTTCACTTAGCCGTGGCTTGTTTATGTTAACCAGGACCCAGTGGGCAAGTGCACACTGCACAATGAACGATAAGAAAAGTCTTAAACATATAAGCCATTGTAGTTATCAGATGTTTGGTCGACCGAATGCATATTTGCTAAGATTGGAAAAGACGTCACAGTTTTGCAAATCAGGAGCCCTATATTGTTGAATTGCACTTTAATCAATAATAGTTGACTCAAGTCGGTATATAGTTTAACTGCCATTTGGCAAAGTGGCTGTTTTTTTAAATTGGATCATGAACACAAACCCATATTTTATGAGAAATGTCCGAAATCCACAATCGTATAAAATAATCTGGTATAGGATGGTTTCTTCTTGGTTTGAAAAATGGCAAGCATATTCAGGTTTTCTTCAGTATTGAGGAAAGGAAATTAATTTCTCTCTTCGAATTTTTTTTCCAAATCGTGTTTCACTTTCTATTGAAATTGAACATCGAAGGAAAATATCCTAAGGGGTATAGAGTGCTATTCTGCAAAACCTATTCTATTATATTATTATACTCTTATTTAGACCGAAATATTTCGAATCGATTTAAAAATCCACAACTTATATACTGGCAGATGTAGCTATAAATAGCATCGTTGGATCACAAATGAACAGCTGTATTGGCATTGTGGTATTTTCGAGCATCAATATATGTCGACTTGGCAGGGCTGACCACAACTTGTTTCTTGGCATGGGTCAGTTATTAAATAAACAAGAAACGTCTTGATGTGTTGGCTGCTGTTGCTCCAAGAGATTCTGAGATGTTGGTTTTATTAATTTAAGTCGTCTGACCCACATTCGTTTCATGAAAGCATCTTCGTCTTTGAGCAGGTCGTGGTTAGCCGGTTAATCACTAATTATCTGGATCCTATTATTTCCATTAACTGTAGTTTATGGAGTTTTTTTGGTTACCTCTTGAATATGTTGAATACTGCAACATTTCCAAATTGAACCAAAACAGACGCTAAACAAGTTTAAATTACTTTGGCATTACTTCAAGGTTCTACTTATTATTTTAACTGCAAAGTTGGCCATCTTTGTCCGCTGTCAATACACAAATAACCACAAAGTCCATTCACACGCCTACACGTGCTGAAATGAAATATCATAAAAGACGGGTAAACGTGAAGCCACGTGACCTTCGATTTTGAGAAGTTTATATTGCTGTTTAATTTGTTGTTACTTTGGATATACTAAGAATAGATGGAAGGCTGAATGTCAAATCCGTTAAAACATGACACAAACTGAACTTGAAATGCTATAGCAATGTCATTAATTACGCTAATTCGTTATCAATTTAAAAACATTCACACATTGGCACGTTTCATATTTGCAGTTCATTGAACGTACATGTATTATTGTTGATCAAAATGCATGCATAAGGTTTCGCGAAATGCCTTTTGGTTGAAAATGAATTAAATTGATGAAGGCAATGTGCCCATGGGTGTTAGTTAAATGAACCTACGTGTACATTGTAGTTCAATTTTGTCAAATGCCCAGGGGATGTGTTTAAAAGTCTGGGAACTTCTCACATTTGAGCAATTCGTTCTAAAAAAAGGTCATTTTATGCAATTTTCTGTATACCTAGTTAGTAGTTATCGTTCCATGCTCTATTTAAGTTTCCACTATTGGTATTTGAGTTTTACACGATAGTATTGCGGGAATAAATGTTGACACTTGATGACTTAACATCTGAAAGGTTGAAGTGCTCGCAAATTGGAAGGGTCAGTCTAAGTTCAGTCGCTGGTGACGTCACAACGTGTTGCTCGTGTTAGCATGTTTAGCTACACTTAGTTACTTACTAAGCCAATACCGCAATCGTGACGTAGAAAGTCGACCACATATTTTCGTGCACTTTTCATGGCAATGACTCTTGGCTTACTTGATTTAGTTCAGTAAATATGCAATATCTTGTTAGAGGACGAATTTATGTCAAACACTAACATGATGTTGGCCAAACGTAGTGGTTAGTTACAATTTCACTAATTTCGTTGCGACAAATTATGAGAAATTTAAGATTTCTCTCAAAGCTAAACTTCTCGCATTTTTTTTAGTAATTTGTTTTTCTACAAAAATGGCTTCAATAAAACGAATCTAGTAAGGAATATTATACTTCTTGATTTTCGTTCAAATTAAGTTTGAAAAAGTTTTGGTTTCAACAAAATACATTGCCCAAATACATTGTTGCTTAAATTATGTTATGCAGCGATGTCATGCATTTAAATTCTGTTATCAAAGCTGAACTTCTCTAATATTTTGTTTTCGTAATTTTTATCTACGAAAATGGCTTTCATTAAAAATCATGCATAATATTAGACTTTTTATCATTTTTGCTTAAATTAAGTTTTGGTTCCAACAAAATTATGCCGAAAACATCCTGATGAAGACATCTTACATATCAACCTATGATGAATGTTGTCTAGACTTGCAAACTGAAACTTGTACTGCAACTGAATTTTGCTTATACTGCAGTTTCGAAAGAAGTTTAACAGCAAGACAATTGGTACTTGATATATTTGAAATTTGTGAAGTTTGTTTCTGTGAATAGTGGGTCCTTATAGAAACAATGTATTCATGTCTGTTTACCAAGTTCATTCTAAAAAACACTACTTTTTAACTGTTGACTACTGGTGTTCCAAAATGGAACCGGCATTTCAAAATGCATTTCCCTTTGGTTGCAATGTGCCATGGATTATACTCCATACCACATGGTATTCACTTAATGATTGTAGGGCATTGAGTTGAATTGAATTGAAACAAAGCTCATTTTACCATCCGAAAATATTTATTGCAGGCTTCAGTTAGGCGATGGGATATGACAGAGGGTTGTTTTCACTCAAGCAAACTGGGTCAAAATATACCTCGACTCCCTGATTTCAAAATGGTACACGTAATTCAGATGAGGTGCAACCGTGCACTTTCTCTTTCTGTTCAAAATTATTGCTACAATGTACCGTGGTGCTAGAGCTAGGTATCTGAAAAAAGTATAAAACACTACTGGTCTTTCTTCGCTACCTGTTTTACCAGATCCAATTAAAAGAGTTTTGTGTGAGGAGACATGTAGAGGATGCCGAAGGTGGCGCCCACTGTTGAAATTATGAACACCCAGAGCAGGAAACGGTCAATGACTAGGGCCAGTTGTTGCCACTCGATCTTGATGGCGTCACGACGATCCTGCTCCTCAATCCGTATGTCATTCCGTTCCAAAGTCTGGTAAAGTCTGTTCATTATGCGCATGAAATGCCGCTCGAAATGATCCAAACTTAACAGGGAACGACTGGTGACTACGTGACTTCCGTATCTGCAACGAAAAGCATGGCTAGATTAAATTTGTGGGCCATATTTGCTTTAACATGGCTTTTGGGGGAGGAGGTGTCAGTGACCAAATCCCAAAATGACTTTCAAAAACAAGCTTAAAACACCACTTTATTAATATTGTCTTTTAAAACTGTCGTATGTTGAGGCTGGTTGGTTTAGGCTATACTACGGAATACTCCCTACTCCAGATGTGCAGACAATTTGTCCATTTCAATTCTACTTATTTAGTAGCCAAGACTGATTTCTGTCCTTATACTGACTTATGTTTTTTGGTATTTATAATGACCGAACTAGGCTGGAGCAGGGTATATTCCGAAGCATAGCTTTGGTTCAATACTACTTGTCTAGTTGTCTAGTAGACAAGAGTTAACTAGTTGTCTTGTAGAATTAACCTATGATAACCTAAACAAACCCGAAAATGTAATTTCTTTATTTTGCCTGCCCTAACTGCAGGTAATCATTGCCAGCTTACGAGCCATTAGGTGAAGCCCATTTTCGCCTACTGTCTGTGCTCGAGCAGGGCAGCAGCACGGCATATTCCGAAGTACGGCCTTGGTTCATTTGTTGATACTTTTTGAAAGTTGTGTCAAATTGAACAGTCGTAGTATTTGCATTTGTATTGCCACCCTTGTGGGCAGGGCGGAAGACAACTCAGTAAGCTAAAGCGCCATAAGAATTCACGTTTCAAGCCTCAAGATGGCGCTTCTTGATCGTGGTCCAGTCCCCTTCAAAAGCGCGGGAAAATGAAACTAGGGTTATCCATAAATCACGTTTGTCTGGGAAGGGAAGAAAGGCCTTTGAACACCAAACAACTCAAGAAAGAACACTACTCATACATTTACTCATTGGGTCATATCGTAATTTTTTGGATTTTGTTCCCCCATATTTGTTAAATTAAAAAACGCTGGCGAAAACTAATGTTTCTCAGTGAGTTCCAACTCTAGCTAGAAGATGTAGTTAAGATTACTAAGATAGTGTTATATGCATACCTAGGTGAAGACAAGTCGCCATTGTGGTCGCATTTACCAGTGTTGTTGTCCACCAACCTGTCTGTCGTATTCACATCAACTGAAGCTTGTCGATAGATCTGTAAAAATAACAGTATTGTTGTACAAGTATTTTTAAGTCTCACTGATCTTTCAAACTTGTCGACCTACATACATATAAATGATAGCAAAAACTGAAAATAAAGGTCAAATGAGTGTATTAGTGCCATGGTGGCATCACTCCTAAAACGAATAAATAATAGCAAAAACTGAATATAAAGGTCAAATGAGTGTATTAAGAGCTATGGTGGCATCACTCCCAAAACGAAAGTGACAACATTTTGGCATGTTCTATGACCAGTTTCGATCGCCATGTCCAGTATAGGATTGCGACAATTGAATGGCCAAAAATAGCACACTACCCAGTAATGCGTAATTTGTGCAAAAATGCGTTTTCTGGACTTTTCACGGGAACCAGGGAGACTCGTAAATTCTGGCATTTATCGAGATTGGTGTATGGGGAAATCGCCATTTTCAGTAACTCGTCTGAGACCTCGTAAATTGTGAATTTTGGACCGGTTGAAACGTGCTTTTTTGGATGAAATGCAAGACCCACCACTCTCTTTGCCATTTAAAAGGGCAATAAAAAAGTGCCATTTGCAATGCAATGGTATTTTAGCAGTTACTGTGGCATTTCAAAGTCAGTAACGTTAGTGATAATTGGAATTTGCTTCCACACAATTATTATTTCAAGAAATATGTTTGTAGTAAAATTGTTAAATGACCCAATTTGTAGTTAAAGAATGTTTGACTATAATCCATTCCCTTATTTGAAAAAAAATGTCAATTAACACAAAACGTTTTCTTATTTTTTTTAATTTTCGTATTTCCGATCTTAATGTTCAGTGAGATACATGCACATATGGTGGAAAATAATCCTTTTTTGTTAGTAAAAAGCAAGATTAACACAAACAAATAAAATTTAGTAGAAATTTGTAGACATGGAAACATAATGCTACTGAGAAGTTGGAAGTTTGCAGGTTGGTTAATGAAGTTTGGTAGTACATGTATGAAACAAATGATGGTGATTTTTAAGTAAAAATCCATAACTCACTGATTTTGGTTTTTCCACTTCATTGAATTTTGGTTCTGGTACTTCGAGTCTGATGAGCAAGATCTTGGCCAGAAATCCAAACACCAATTTTTTCACTATCGATGGGACTTCTCGTCCCCTCATTCCCCGGTGATGAATATTTAACGTCACAACAGCCAAGCCAGTGGCAAAGGTCACCAACGATATCGTCACTCCGTAGTAAATCCCTGAAATGGGCAAATTCCAAAGCCTATTTAGATAAACACGTAAGAAAAATGCAAAATGTGGCTTTGAAATAGTGCACAAGCATTTCAAAGCTGGTAAATTATAAGTTACACTATATTTTACAATTTTTATGTATTTTGATAATGTCTGCAAGACGTATTTAAGTTCCCTTTGTGTAGAATTGTTGTTGTTCAATGGTTAAAATGACGGCAATGTGCATCCCGGATATCAACTAATTTCAGTTGTTTCTCATTAACACCCTTATCAAAAGCACTGCATGGCTTTTAACTGTACATGGACCATAACATGAACAATTAATAGGGCCATTAAGATTACACCCAGATTTGTGACATTAAACATTGAGAAATTAAGTTATCGATTCTTGGTTTGGCACCCATTGTTTGGTAGGCCTTGAATCGCCCATTGTTTTCCGCATCGAAATAGCTGGACTTGTTTCAGTTTTCTAGTCACAACACGTTGTGATCTGATGCTGCTTTTAGGGATTAGTCGTAATGTTAAAAACAAGCAAGTTTATCAGTAAGTCTCTGTGTCTGTGTGTCATTGAGCTGAGGCAGAATCAACAACAAACCAATAGGGGGTCACCCTGGCGCTCGATTAGAATCGTGGTCTGACTCCAAAATTAATTTTAGGTGGAAATTTGTGCACTGCCATTCGCTCTGTTGTGACAATGATTTCATTTCGGTTCTAATTTGCAATCGATGTTCACTACCTGCCATTGGCTTTAGTATCTAAAGCAATTGTACATTCATGAATTGTAGCCACGTAATTTAATTTAACTAAAATTGGGCTTTCAACTGAAATTTAAAGGGACTTATCTATACGCGATTCCAGCATGAAATGAGTCACGTGGTAGGAACCTGCCATTACCAAAGTTATCCATTTCTATATCGAACTCCAGTACCATTCCCCACTCTGTTTTCAGCTGTTTATTTTATCATCGTCAATTAATCCATGTTGTTATGATAGACGATGTTGATTAATTGGATGAAACAATTTAATTTGCAATAGGTATTTAAATTAATGCAGCATAATTAAATATAGAAATTAATAATATAAACTGCATAACATATAATACCGCTCTCGTAAATTTGGGCATGTCTTACATGGTATTTTTCATTTTACTACATCCAATAATGTGCACCAGACAACGGATAACTGAAGCCATGGCGTTTTGCAAGTGGCGCCATCTAACGACACAAAGTGGAGGCTCGCCCCTTTTTGTAATGGTGTAGTTGTATACAGTGTAGGCATAGCAATATCACTCAAAAAAGCATACTTATTGCATAATTTAAGCTGACATTATAAAACCATATAGTATTTCAAGCATTTTAAGCTGACATTATAAATACTACACATGCAGACTATATTTACAAGCTTTGCTCCTATTTTGATGGATTTTGATTATACTTATTCCGATATTACATATATCTTTATTGAGAAATTGGAAAATTAATTTTGAAAAAAGTGATTTGACCATCAACAACACCATTCCGTCGGCAATTCCTCGTAATACCTTGCCAATTCCTTAGCCACATATCCATAACAACACCAAATAGGATAAATAATGTTTTCTGTTAAAAGGTTGTCCACATTTTATAAAACCCAATTGTCTTTGAATTTATTTGGAGTAAAGTTGGACAAGTTACGAGGTCTTAATGATGAAGGTCACGAGTCACCAGTTGTGATGAGAGCGAATGGGAGTTTTGGACAAGTTAAGAGGGGTTAAAGGTAAAGGTCAAGGGTCACCAGATGACAGATCCTTCAGTTACCACCCCAAAGAACCCACCTATAAGAGGCAGTTTTTCCGAAGTAGGTGGCATGCTCTCGCCGATGACCATCAGGAAGACGGTCATGGAGAGCAAGGTGGTGATCCCCAGCGTGACCTTTTCACCCGAATCGGAGGGCATGTAGAAGCTCATGAGGGCGATACCAGTGATGAGAACACAGGGGAGGATTAGGTTGAACGCGTAAAATAAGGGCTTTCTCCTGAGGATGATCGTGTACGTCACGTCCGGGTAAGGGGCTTCGCAGCAAGAGTACACGACCTCGTTGCGCTTGACCAGCATGTCGATCAGGTCCCACTCGCCATTGGTCACGTAGTTGGACAGGTCCCCCTCGTCCGTCTGGATGATCAGATTCATCTGGAATCCGTCGTAGGTCCATGAGGCAAATTTTAAAGTGCACTTTTGTTCGTCAAACGGAAAATACTCCACGTCGATCTGACATGAACTCTTCAAGATGGCGCTGCTCAGCCATGTGATATTTCCGTCTGACAGCACGATGACGTTCGTGCTCAAGATGGCCAGGCTGTATTGGGAGTCTGCGCTGGAGAATGGAAAGTTTTGAAAAGAAAATTAGAACAAATTTGGTTATGATCTGAATTTGTCAAGTTTTGACCAGGACCATGACATGATGACTGGCCGTCTGGAAAACCTGGAGATGCCAGGGAAACTGATTCGTTCTCTAAAAGTCAGGGGAAATTGGGGAATTTCATATAATGTCTGGAAATTTCTTGTGGTACAGCTACATGTATTTAGATAGGTATGTGTCTCACAAAAGCAATAGAAAAGCTGTATTTGTGTGCTATTTTTTAAATTTTCCCCTTCGGCGTTTACATCACCCCATCATTTCCCAATATTTCATCTGAAAAATCCACTAAAATTTATCTTAAAATCTATTATTTATGCTACCATTTTTTAGCAAAATTTCACATACGGTAGTTGGCTACTTATCAAATTAGTATATGGATCAAATATTTCAACAAAAAAATGCCCTACAGCGTTTCCATCATTGTTAATGATTTCTAAAATTTCTTAAAAAAGTCCACAAGATCATTATTAATATTATACATTGTACTGTATTATTACACTAAAACTCAGTTTTTTTTGTTATTTTTGAAGCATTTCACCTACTGCATTCCCTTAGTTATTAATACGTGCATTATTTATTTTTACAAAATTATGGGTTAAAATTCATACAAGGTAGCAAAGAAGTCCTAAAAGTCCTAAATATTAAAAATAGGTCCTTTGTCTTGGTACAGGCGCAGTTTGACACCACTATTTCCTTTTATATTGTATTGTATCATACTTATGAATATAGGTTGAAATGCTACCCTTGCCTATCATTTCGTAATCTGCATGGAGATTCTAAAATTTTCGCCACATTGCATTTGAAATGGGACCTACATTTCCCAGCTCTTCCCGGCCCTGTTCGTGTTTTTAACACTACTTAAATTGCATTCGATACATTCAAATCTTGTAAGGAACATAGATACAACATGCAAACCAAGGTTTAAATGTAGCAGGCTATAACACATGACTTGGCCCTTTCTGAAGAAAAATATCTAATCCATAGTGTTTTAAATTGCCTGGAAATTTTCCAAAAAGTTTCTGGGAAACCTGGAAAAGTCAGGGAAATTTAATAGAAGGTTCGCTTTTTGATGGTTTTGATGGTGAGCATAATCGAAATGTTCTCGTTCGTCGAATAAACGTCTGGGATCGTTTTTAGCTCGCACGTCATCAACAAACAACCAACAGTTCAAAAGGTTATCGAAATGCAAAATGTGGGTGCTGCGCTGAATTAAAGCTTATTGGCTGGTAATCAATTTTGGCTGTCAAGACCAAAGTTTCTCAAACATTTAATTAGGAAGGCGATCAATTCAGTTTTCCCTCACTGGCCTATATACCAAACTTTGCATATCAAGTATACGTGTACTGTATGTAGATGGCACAGAATGAAAACAAATGGAAATAATGAAAATGGCTGCTGAACTTACTTGTTGTACAGAATGATGTCAGGTTTCCACACTTTTTCTGCTGGAATGCGAACCACTTCAATTCCGCCGAAATCACTCGCATTCCACTGAAGACTGTTGTCAATCCACATCTGTGATTTTGGAAAAGTTGACTTAAAACAATGTTTAATGGTTCACCAATTTGTCCCTTGAGATTAAAGTCAATGGTAGAAAAATTTCTGTAACACTTCACATAAGGGAAATTAACACCTAAGTGTATTAGCTAATCTAGCTGATATCAGATTAGAACAATTATGTTATGTTAATGTTTATTGTAAAATGGATGTGGCATGGAAGGAGGCCCTCGTTAGTATGTAAAAATCTTCAATTAACAAGGAAATCTCGTTTTATCCCGTGGAGGCTGCCACTAATTAAGCTGCCACTTCACGTTTCGTTAAACAATATTAGTTGAACTGGAGACGAAGATGAGAAGCTCACCTGATTTAGCCAGCAACTTGTTGTTAATATTTGATTTCGTTCATCCTGAAATGTAAAATGGTATTTTTTAGCAATTTTTTAGCAATCAGGCAATTTCCCACTTTAAATGGGCAATCACTGCTTGCACCCAAGCTTAAACGAGCAGGGTTCCCCAGACCTGGAAAATCTGGTATAGTCAGGGGAAAAAGTCAGGAAAATCCAACGTATCAATATTTCATGTTTTCACATACATGTACATGTAGCTTGTTGTCGGTTAACACAAAAGTCAAGAGATGGCGCCCTCAGTCAACTCTACAGCTAAAGAAAGGGGAATTCCCATTTTATCAGGATGCACTATTGGATGCATATCTTATTTTTCGTTTATCGAAAATAACTGAAAACCGAAAGCAAAACTTGATTTACATGTACGTGTATTTTATCAATTTGATTGGTTCATTTGTGGGGTTTATGTCCCTATTTGATTAAGTCATTTGAAGTTAAGACAATCAAGTTTGCAATTCAAACAAGCAACCAAACTTCTATGGAATAAATTGATTATAATATTGTCAATTGAAAAAGAAATTAATCTAAATTTGCTGTTTACGTATGACAATTTTGTTTTATCCCGTATTTTTATAATAACAAGCAATAAATGCATGAATAACATTCTTTAAAGAGAATGCATTAGTTTTGCATTTTTAAATGAACAGGTTGGTCAGGGAAATTTGTTCAAAAATTGGAAAATTGAAAATTTACACTTATGATGGAACATCTTATCTCTCAAACTTAAATTACTCGAAAAGCAGGCTGTAAAATTGATTGTCAATTTAAAAATAAAATAAATATTTGCTGTTTCTTTAAATATTTTTATTGTATATAAGGCAGCAATAAATATACATGTAGAATTTCTTACATTAGCATATGTAATATTTTGGCATTATCGGTGGGCAGGGTGGCCAGGAAAATGTTTTTAAATTGAAAACCTGAAAAAGTCAGGGAAATTAAAACTGCCTGGAAAAGTTAGGGAAAAATCATGGAAAATTGATTTACTTTTGGAAAAAAATCATGGAAATTCAACAAATCAATAACAGATTTTGCATAGCTAGTTATTGGTTAGCACAGAATTCAAGTGACGACAAGCAATTCTGTAAAAGAAATAAAAAAACTGATCTAAATTTGCTGTTTCCTTGTAAAAATGTGTGCTCTCTACTGCTGATATAAAATAATTAATAAATGCATTGCATAGCATTCCTTAAATTACATTGGCCTGTCATGCTTCATTCTGTGGTCAGGGTGGACAGGGCAATTTGTTTTAAAACCTGGAGAAGTCAGGGAAAAGTCAGGGAAGTTGAAAATATAATCTTTTTGGGAACCCTGTCATAATTAATTGTATTTTAAACTAAAGTTAAGCTTTTGAAATGATAATCAAGTGTGAAATTCATGAACACGGCACTTACTACATCGATGATTTGCGTGAGCGAGAGACCCAAGGTGACATTTAACGATTCGCTGGCATTTTTGGATGGCCTAACCGACTTGTCGTAGTTGGCCATCAGGTAGCGCATCAAACGAAATTCGTTCTCGTCAGCTCGACAACCACAGGCTGAAAATGGAAATTATTTTATGCGAAACATTCTGTACGCTATGCTGTTTTCTTTTGTTTTCTTGGCGCAAATGGTTCGTATCATGGCGCTTGCGTTGCATTTTATTATCGCCCATATTAAAACGCGACAGCTGCAAACTACAATGGTAAGTCAGGCTGGACCAGTTTGCGCAATGGCTTCGAATTTACTGTTCCAGGTTGCGAAATTTAATACCTGTACTGCGGTTTCATTTTGCATCTGGTTAAGGTTGTGCAAATGTTTTCTGCCATATTAACGCCTGTAACTGAGCATTCATAACTGCACTTTAGCATCTTTAAACGCTGTTTATTATGATTATTATTGCAGCCAAAAATCGTATCCCGCTTATGTAAAACGAAGTGCTGACGTTATTTTAAAATAATGGGGTGTATCGGTATAGGCCCTGCTCCGGCATAGACACTAGGAGTCTTTGTGCTTCTCCTAACTGCTCGTAGGCTGGCAGTGATTGCCTAGCGGCTATGGGGCAGATTGATCAGAAATTACGTTGTTAGGTGAGTTTAGGTTAGGATTAAAGCAAAAAATCAAACTAAAAAGGATAAATTTCAACAGCTAGAACAGGTGGCATGTACAGTTGAAATTTATGTAAAAATTGCTCGCAAAAATCGTATTACGTTTACGAAAAGTGAAAAAGCCCAGCTTCCGAGATTATAGTGTTTTTTGAAAGGAGAACTGAGTTCAGAAAAAATGGATTGTACTTCGGTATACTTCCTGCTCCAGCATACTGAATACAAAATGAGTAATTGGGCTTTTCCTAACGGCTCGTAGGCTAGCAGTGATTTCTTGACGGTAAAGGGCAGTTGAATCAGAAATGACGGAGTTAGGTGAGTTTAGGTTAGGATCGATAAAAACAAAACATCAAAGTAAAAAGGGTAAATTCAAAAAGCTAGGCATGTATTACAGGAGTCATACTTGATAAGTACAGTTGAGAATCGCTTCAATTTTAACTAAGTCCTGTTCTTACTGAGGACTAATAAATTTGCTTAATGGCTCTATTTATAAAAAGGTTACATAGAGTGGACATAAAAGTTTGCATGAAGTCAACGAAGGGTTGACCAAAGGGTTATCCAAAGGGAGCCATAACGTCTGTACTCCTGTGGAATGTAATGAAATAAACGAAATTGCGACACATTATTAGAAATTTTGTGGACGTAAATGTGTCCATAATTTGGAAAAAAAAATCAGATACTTCGCTTAAAAATAATTCACTTTATACTATACACGTGCATGTGTTTTGTCGTAATTACATATGCAGCGATTTTATTTAATATATTAAAAAGAAGTCTATCGTTTAAAACTGATCTATTTTCGCCATTATCTTCTTCCATAATTAAGTGTAAGACGGTGCCTAACTGATTGGGGCCACGCATATTAGATTATTAATGCAATTTAGGCGCTCTCTGGCTGATTAAATTTTGATCATCGTCGCCTGCCCTTGTATACTTTCCTCTCGATTCCAGTCAATAGTAATCGTGGGTGTATTCTTGAGCGTTTGCAAGGTTGCCTGTTAATGAGCTGGATAATTTTCACGAAATTATTTCTGCTTTGTTCACTATGCATTATCTTCAGTTTGTAGTTAATTATAACGAAGGCTTTTAATTGCCGGATGTAATCAGAATGCCCATCGTAAATTGCATCATACGAAAATTAGGAGAAAAAATAGTGCCAGAATTTGACATCGAAATGCACTAATTGCATAAAGCACATTGCACTTAAAACGAAATTGGATTCGTCCTTAGGTCGATCTTACATAAATTCATATTGACGAAGGAAATTTCCAAACTGAACATTATTTGCCAGACGTGATTAATATTATTATCTTAATGCACCTCCTAATAATGCATTGTCTAATAGCGAGTAAATCTTGTTTTAATGATCTACAGTTGATCTGTAATCGGCGATTTTGCTGACTTTACCCCCTCGGCATATTTATTTTTTCAACGTTTTATCTCCAATTTATTTTCATAATGTTTAATTCGGTGTGCAAATGTTTAATATGCTAATGAAGGCTAATGAAATAAGTCGAGCATATTGCTACATTTGTTTCGAAAATTAATGAGCTCATGTAGCAGTCACAGAATGTATTTGCGTCCAACATTATACTCAGCTCGTTATTGTTTATTCACTTCAGGATATGTTCCTTATCTACTTGTATTAACGGATGCAGACTATCATTGAATTCCAATTTCAAGCTCACTGAATTTGTCTTCTTACCAAGTACATATCAATACAGTATTGAACTCAAAAACACTTGGTTTTCCTTTTCTCTGTTTTTAGATATAAATTCTGTAAGATAAGTTGAATTTAACCTCGTGTTCCGTTTTGCGGATTTAGAATGAAGTGCATGTATACTTATGTATACCATGTATTACTTAATAGGATAATTTTCAATGATACAGGATGGCAGCAAGTCCAAATAGGCCTAAACCGTACTAAAAAATAAACCGTGTCCTAATGGTCTAAATGTCCTAAAAAGTGCTAAATATTCAAAAGCGTTCTAAGATACCCTTTATATTGTATTGTCACCCTATCAGTACTAAGTTAAATGCTTACAGTACAGCCTTTAGCTTGGAACAAGTGCAGTTTAATTGACACCACTTTTGTTTTTTTAATATTCTACAGCAACGTAAACATGAATAAAGATAGTAATTTATGTATTGCATTCTAAAAAGTGTACTGTTTGAAAAAAATCTTTAATTTTTCTCCAAAAAAAGTTCTAAAAAGTCCTAAATTTCAAAACTTGGAATTTGTTTGCCACCCTGGTGATATGAAAATTGAAATTCAGCGTCAATTCAGATGGACCACTGCAATATAGTCTTACGTTTATGAGGGTTGTAATAGTATTTAATGATCTGATATCATGTGAAGTCATCAGTGGGTCAATGCCATAATTCCACCCTTAAGTAACTTTGATAAAAATTCAAGTTTTCCTTACCATACATTAAAAACAGTAGCATAATAATTGCGATGACCGCCATAGCTTTTTAACCGGCCATGTTTTCCTATAGAACCATCACACGTCCTCATGCCATCTGAAAATGAAAAATGACAGTATTTCATAAACACAAATCATTCCACCAGACCACACCATCGCAGCCCAATTTGCAACTAGTGCTCTCAGCTTTCCTCGACATCAAAATGAATTTTTTGCTTAATTTAACATGGAATAAATGCGCTCAAATGCACGAATGGGTGTAAGCATGACAAGCTCGCTGTTATTAAAAAATACCACCTCATTAATATGCCATTTGATGGCGAAGATAGGAAATTGCTGCATCGTGCATTGGGAATTGCATGCTTCAAATGGTTATTTAAACACTCACATTAATGCTGTCACCTAAATAACTTTTCTGGGTTTCATATTTTAAAACCTTTTAACATCCTCGTTAATCATTACAGCATGCATGAAGTACTGTTTTCGACAACATTATTGTAATTAGGAAAATGTGCGTTTGATGTTCTTAAACATGACACTGGGTCACTTCATTCAAAAAGATACATGCACATGTACAAAATAAAGGCAGTAACGTAAATTATCCGGAGTGTTGCATGTCCTTTTTACACCCTTTATTTAAGTCAACTTGTGCGGTGTCTAAACATTTCGACCCTGTTCGATTTGGTGGACAGGTTCAAATTATATAGATTGACGCAATTCCCTTTACGTGTTTATAGATAATTTTGAAGTTGAAAAATGCATTCGATACTGCTACCTGCCCCGATTTCAAAACATACGTGGGCCTAGTGATATGAAACTCGAAACCGCCCTGAAAAAACATATTCGAAACATACGTGCGTCTGTAACAACCTTTCATTTAACTTGGTATGAGCGCCAATGTTGGGTTTTATTGAATATCAATAATATCGCATTATGAAAGTTTGTACCCTAAAAAAACAAGTACAGTAGTTTTTTTTGTGACGCCTTATTTAGTACAATTTTTCTATTAACTTGGTGTTTCATCGGTCTGTAATGGACCATTACGAAGTGCTTTTAAACCGACTTACCACCGTCCTAATTTGCTGAATCTTGGTCCAATCTTAATTTCGTGGTGCAGTTGATTGTATTAAAAGATTGTGGATGGATTTCGCTCTTTTTATGTGTTTACTGACAATCGTAAACTTAGAAAAAATACATTGGATTTCGTTCCCTTCATGTGTTAATAGTACCGTGTATAAAAAGCCCTCACCAACCCAAAAAACCTCATTCCCACCCCACTTTTTTAAAATAATTTATCTTTTTATTTTATTTTTCGTTGTTGTTTTTTGTATTAAATTTATCTTTTTCTATACTACTTGTGTTTACTAACAATCGTAAGCTTAGAAAAAATACATTCGATACCACAGGCTGTCACTGATAAAATAGCATACTTTTCGAAAAGTACTTGCTTCTGGTGAGTCTGGTGATGGCCCTGAATGCATTTCGGTATAACACAGTACAACAAGGTATAACAATGCATTACAGTTTAACACATTATGAAAGGTGACATGTACTTTATTCAACTCGAATCTGAAATAATTTCTAAAAATTATTTTTGACCGTAAGTTAGCAAGCTAGTTAGTAAATTAGTTTCGTCCCAAGGATTTTCCAGTGCACTTGCTCGTAAAGAAAACAAGAGATAACGTTCTTAACGATGGTTAGTCGGAAAGTGATATTGGTCGATGAATTATCAGAACCTTCGTTCCTTATCCGCAAGGTTTCTGCAGAGAAATTCAACGCACTCTCTGCGACCCAAAGGCATTTAAAGGGCGCGTGACGATAATTAAAGGATTTTGTAAAGAGCAAAGACAGGTCTGAATATTGGGTCACTATGGGAATTGATCCGGACTCGAACATAAGGAATCGTATTTGGGAATCTGTTTTCGCTCAGTTTTCGTTCATCTCCTGGAGGTAATTTTGCTGCCAGAACCGCTCGCCAATAGATAAATCATCGGTGATGAATTGGCGGAATCGCTGAATTACGCACGCATTAAGCCATGGGCGATATTGGCACTTTTTTCTATTGAGATAAGTGCTGGAAATGGGAGATCGATTATATGTAGTTACCAATGAAACCCAGCTTGTGTGGTTTTATGCGGTAACCAGAGATGGCGGAAATTCCTGATCACTGATGGGAAGTGATAGCTAGCTGGGTTTGCCTTGATGAGTTATGACAGTAACGTTAGTTAGCGGTTGGACTAATGAGAGGTGAAATGGTCACTGTTATTTTATCAACCACAATTGTTGGAAAATGTTGACACTATTGAACCTTCGACCAATTACATGTGTAGTAGCTTTTCGCTGAGGAAACGGTAAACATTGATTTCTGAAATACATGTATGTCGATTGCATGCATGGAATTAAGGTCTAGGAAACTATGTTGCAAAAGACCATAGAAGCCCGTTTCCAAGAAAGTCCATTTAATTACATAAAGTAATCACAAAAGCACAAAAGTGTCATCACAAAAGAACAAAATCGTTATTTGTGGCTCATATTTCTATCACAAATATTTTGGAAATATTTTTAAAAATGGTAATAACGATGGGGTAAGTCACATACTTAAAAAATTAGGACTGTACTTTACATCAGTACATTATGAGAATGGGACAGCTAGGACAGGTGTTATTATTTTATACCAGACAAGTTGGGTTGAAATATATTTTACCCGCATTTGGAGCATGGCATAATGTGATGTACTGTATATTCAAAATTAGTGCACAAATAATGGATTTTAATCCAATGTTTCATTAAAGGTCAATTATAACCCCTAACCTCATCCCATATCATGATGACGAACATGTAATACTTGAACGCCCTCAAGAAATAAACTACGATGTGAGAATGTGGGCTTCTCTAACTAAATACAGTTGCGTTTTAAGGTTAGTTTGGGCTAAGTTAAGTCAAGTTAGGGCAGGTTTCCGGTAGATACAAAAATAAAACAAAAAAAAACAAAAAAAAACATTAAAAGGTTAAATTGCGACAGCTAGGACAGGTGTCATTATTTTATACTATGCAAGTAAAGTTGAAATATATTTTGTGCACATTTGAAGCCGGCATAATGTAAAGTATATCCAAAATTAGTTCAAAATAATGGATTTTAGTCCAATATTTTATTAGAGCCCAATGATAACCCCTAACCCCTTCCCATAAGATGATGACGTAATTACATCAACACCCCCAAATAATGGATTTAAGAAAAATGTACAGTTTATAATATTATATTTTAAAGATAATAACGAGTAATTAAAATATAATAACGAAGAGAATGCTAAAATCACGTATTTCATACAAAATGCAGTGTAGATCGAAGTCCCAAATGATGGATTTGAACCCAAATTTTTGTTGCAGCCTGTCCAACTCACATTAAATCAAAGGTTATTAGGGTCGATATGAAAATAAACTACACAGGCTTGACCGAGGCATTGTGGGATGGCATGCCTCAAGCATATTGTATTCCAGTTAGAGGATTTCTTGAAGGAAATACCGAAATCTCTCTACGAAATGTAGGCCTTACACTCGAGTTTCTACTTGAGATGAAAGACATGGCAAATTCTCATCATGCCGCAGTGTTTAGCATAATTTGCGAGCCAGCGTTTTGTTTTATAGCCACGCCATTCTATCTCAAGCTGTCCTTAAAAAGACCATGGCGTCTGTTTTCAACTCAAAATGCTTGTGTCAAGGATTTCATCAGATTAAACGAGAACCTCCCACACAAAAAAGACAAGGGCTTAAAGTGGTTGAACAAACAAAATGAAATTAAACCCGATAAACACACTCGAGTGCATGTTTGCTATTAATTTCCATGGGCGTCGCCATTAATATGCAAATTCTAAATATGAATTTTCGACCTGAAATCAAAGTATTAAACTGGTAAAGGTCGTGCCTAGCATGACAGGAAATTGAGCACTTATTCTTCCTTCGACGATGTGTTTGCTCAGTTGATCCCAGGTATCTGGTTCACATCAGTTTTCTTCCAGCAAACATAGTTGAAATTGCTTTAGCGATTTTTCAAGATAGAAATAGATCTAGTGGGATAAAACTGAGGGGTTGAAAGCGAAAATGGATACGACATACTGTATGCTAGTGATGAAAAAGACACCACCACAGTACGAATCACCTTTGATGGATTCGTTTTAAGAAATCTGATGAGAAGCAAGAAGGCACACTGTAAATGAAAATGTCTTACTTAAAATAAGATGGGATCCTGGACTCCAACTTGATTCCAGGAGATTTCTTAAAGTATTTTTGATCCTATTTTTGTTATCAGGAAAATGCAGTTAGTAGCCTACGTGGTTTTATAATTTTTAATGGTAAAAGCTGAGCATTTGGTTTCAAGTTGAAAATTGTTCACTATTGATGCATCAGTTTGCCTCATTTTTCGACTTACACCTCATCTTCTTTTAAGATATTATCATTTGGATTTCTTTGAAAATTAATGCAGTTGGTTCCATTTGGCTGGTAAAACACGATTCAACGGCAGTTTTTTACCAGTTTGATTTACTGTTCAGTGAATTTTCATCAATAAAATTGATCATTCTTCAAATATGGTATCTACTTCCAACATCCGTTGTCTTAAGCGCCGACTGAACTTAATTAATTTTGCAATCGATCGTTTGCAATTTTTAAGTTTACAGACAGGGTTTCTCGTCTTGCTAAATATATTTCAAAATGGCACGAGATAAAGTTGGCATTTTCAACTTTAGGTAAGTTTATTGTCAAAGAATAGGTTGTATTCATTATAGATGAAAATATTTCACGGCTGGACACGTGTATTGTGTCAAAGTTTATGTATACTTCAACTTAATTTCAAATAATTTGGATGTACTACAGTATAGTCCCTGCAGTAGCTCTACTACGCCATATAGACACTCTGAGAAAGTTGGCTTCTCTTAATAGCACGTAGGCTGGCAGTGATTGCCTAGGTTAGATATGGTGAGATAGTCGACATTTTTCAACAATACTCAACTTTCAAATCAAAAAATAGGTTGTTCATGAAAAGCTGAAAATTAATACTCAGCTGGACACACCTGCTCCGCCATAGACACAATGAGAAAGTGGGCTTCTCATAATTTCCTATGATTAAATGCAGCTAAATAAGTAATTATAGTTAGTTTGGTTTAGGTTATGATAGGTAGGCTATCATAAACACAAGAAACGCACAAAAAAGAAAAAAAATCATACAATCAACAAAAAGTCAACAAGAAAGAAGAAAAGATAAATTGCAAAAGCTTCATGTAGAACAGTTGTCATAATTCATTAGGAACGTAGGGTTAAAATATACATATTTTGTGGAAATTTGGAGAAGTAACCATACTAAAGTCTATCCAATAATTCAATTACAACGGTTATGTTAAGGACCCATTTCACGATTTTTTAGAATCTGGGCCATAAACCATAAACTTACTTTCAACGCAGTTCATGTGAAGGCTTCTGTGACAATAAAGCATTACTGCACAAACAGCCAACGTTTTGATACCAGTTCGTCCACATCTAAATCTTGGCACACTCTTCAACACTCTTTCAATGAAGAGTCTGTTGCCCTATCAAATATCTCAATGTAAATAAATCTCAAACGCCGTTTTTCGGTTTAAAAACGATATTCCTTTGAAATATGGCCATCAACAGCTCTGGACGTGGGTGGAAACTCACTAAATTACAGCAACTCAAGATTCATGCGATTTCCAGAAAGGCCATTAGAACCTGCCGTGCTTTTTCCTCTTCTAATCGTCTTATTGGAAATCTGAGTTGAGTCGTAAAAACTGTTGTTAAAAGCAACATTTCGCATGAATTGAAACTGCAAGTATGAGCTGACCATGCATTCGACTGGAAGATACCGGAAAATGTTTTTTCTTGCTTCAAAAAGTCGTATTTCCTGTGGAAGATCAATAATACACCGTAGGACTTGTTGGGTGACACTTCACTGCTCCACTTCATGCTTCTTAGGAACATTTTGTCTATTTTAGTTATTTACGGTTTCCAAAAGTTCTGGGAACCGTGTTCCCAGCGATTTGGCCTGTTCTCGAAGATTTAGGTGTTGGGTTTTACGAGAATCTCTATTAGGCGCTGTGTAAGTGGTCCTAAAGCGATGTTTTATGGGAGTTGCTGGCACTGTACATTACATGTAGTTAACTTAGGTTGCAGTAATTTTAAGCAAACTCTGCGTATTAAGTTTAATGTTAGTGAGAATAATGGTAGGTGGGTCGTTACTACACTTCGCGTTTGTGTAATGCACTTCGAGATAATCCTGCATGTACACAAAATAATTCTGATTTGTATTCAGTATTTAATTTGGGTAATTGGAATGGTTAGGATAATGTGAGATGCTGTGGATCCATGTTTTTCAGAGAATGCAAGTCTATTTAAATTTTAAGTGGCTTGAAATGCTTGCATTTAGTTTGTATTAACGTTTTCTTTAAACATTTTGCTTTACCTCTGGATATGCTATTGGATCGTTGGCTGGCAATGATTGCCTGTAGTTAGAGCAGTTACAATAGTAAGGTGTCATTCTTGTCCACTAGATAAGTAGAGTTGAAATATACATATTTTGTGCGCATTTAGAGCAGGGCACATTCTGTAATACATCTACTGTATATCCAATCATTTCTCAGAAAATTGTCGTTTGTGATCAACTCATGATGACATTATGATTCAGTGACCGGCAATAACCACTATGGAATGGAATTGCTAGCACTATATTGTTTGAATTTAACAAGGTTTTGCTCTCAGGCTCCATCTGTAATATGTTATACTGAACTGTGGAATTTCAATCAACATCGGTCCTTTACTGGTCATCTAACCGACTAGCTCATCCATGAGATGGGCAAGCTAAATCCATTTCACAAGAAACAATTTTCAGTCAATGGCCCTTATTTCTTGGTCCTTTGTAAGCCTTAAAATTTAGCAGATCAACTTGGTTTCCATAGCAAAGTAATAAAAAAAATGTAAGAAAAAAGTATATGAAGGCCTATTTGTGATGTACATTTATAAGGAAAGCTTTAATAACGAGTAGCCACATGTGCTTTGAAATAATATTTGTTGTTAGTGGTACATGTTGACAATGCATCCTAATTTTTGCTACCAAGATTTTTTAGTCTTCGCAAAGGCGACCCCCCTTGTCTCTAGTATGTGTGAGAAAGTCGAGAAAATTTGTACTGCATACATACACATAGTATCGAATATACAGAACAGTGGGAGGCAAGACTGAATTGTAGCAACCAAGCAAAAACATCTATTATGTACAGGAAGAGCAAAAGGGATAAACAATCCAAGAATTTGAGAACGATGCCAACTTTTTTGTGTGAATGGAGTACATGTAACTCTATCCAACTGTCAACAACGATGTTATCTTTAGCTAAATCTGTGGTTTGCAGATAGGAGAAATGGTTAAATGAGTTTAGACTATATTCGTTTTTGACTGTATGTATCACTATGTGCCCATGAAAGTATGTTAGCCTTAATAGAATAAGGAAAACGCTAAGTAATATTACATGGAGCATTAAATCGGTAATGACATTTTTGAAATTGAAATAAATTAATTAACGATGAAGTGAAACATGTTATAATATTAAAGGAAATTTTATAAAAACCCATGCTCTGCAGTGTGTGCACCGTGTATAAGCGAAATAGGTTTTTGAGCACATTTATGAGTGCAAACTGATTGAAGTGCTTTATCCCACTAATCCTGAATTTTTTGCTGGATTATCGAAGATGTATTTGCCCTTGCCCTTCATTTTTTATGGATTTTCACTTGAGTGAAAAATGCTGTTATACGAGCTCGTAGTATGTGAGGAACTTATAAAATTTATACTGATATTACAGTTCCTTGCACAGCAATGAAAGGCCTAGCACACCTATTTCACAATTTAGGCCAACTTTAATATGCAGTTCTAGCACCTTGTCATAACTGGTAAGATAGGGAGTCACTAATTATAACCTGTTTAAATAACAATTTAAGCAGCTTATAAGATGTTGATCCTTAGCAAGATAATGTGTTACATGTATTCGGAGAATTTGTTAGCATAACATTTGTATTGCAACTCTAGTTGTTTATTATACATGAATGAAACATGCCCCAGTAGTCTGAATTGATCATTGTTTAAGGGTGACAAACAAGGCCTGAAATTCCTGAAAGTCCCAAAAAGTACTAAAAAAAGTCCTACAACGCCCTGTATTAGTTAAATATCCGAACAACCTTTAGCTTTGTGAAGCTGTAGCTTGGTCTCACTCCCATTTCCTTGGTACAGGTTCAATTTGACACCACTTTTGTTCACTTAATATTGTAGGCATATTGTAGTATAAATATAAATAAAGATTGAATTACTTTATTCTAAAAATTTCACTTTTTGAAAAAATCTTAATTTGTCTCCAATTTGTTGGATTTAGCTGCCCGCAAATGCCAGGCAATCACTACCAGCTTACGAGCCATTAGGTGAAGCCCACTTTATCATAGCGCCCATGCTGGTGCAGGGACCACTTTTTAAATTCTCCAAAAACAAAATGGGAATGATGCGTTCACGTTTAGCTACATGCCAGCAAATGCACGTTCGGACCGCATTTTTCCGCATAAGCCGAAATTCATTCGCAGTCTTGGCTGTGAATGATAAAACAAAGTCCGTGTAATGCTCTAATGTCTGGTTGACAAATTAAGCTGGAAGCCACTGCAAATTTACGAGCTTGTCCTTGCTCTTTTTCGACCATTAGCTGCTGGAAGATCTATGTATGGCAAAGGTAATCTTGCAGGGTCATAATGCGGCAGATCTCTGCGGGGAAGGGATCACATTCAACTGATGCATTTTCAATCACATTTTTGTTCTCGTCCTTGCATTTGACCCTTCACGGTCAATTTAACACTTGTTTTTTGCATCCTCCATCATAGGGCTTGACCATTTCCGCTTTCCCAATGACGATTCGTGAGGCTTATCCGAGCTGATGAAAATCCACAATCCAATTTTGGCCGAGTAATTTACACCCAACTGACCCAGACCTCAGACCACGTGGTGGAACTCAGCCAGTCCCAATCTGCCCTTGACTTTGTGACCACTAAGATTAGTTGGAATGTCAGGCCCTAAAATGGTCCTTCTTTTTGTTTTTTATATTTGCTCTTGCCAGTTGAACGTTTGAAGTGAAGCAACTCAAGCAAGGTGGTAATTTTGTTTTGATGAAGCAGCAGTTATGTAGTTTGAAGAGACATGGTCAAGGCATGAGACTGTCCTACTTTTTCGCATTATGAGCTGGATCGATTCACACGCTATAAACTGCATGCGGCACTGAAGAATGGCGAAAATAACCTTGGAGTACATTTTTCGTTAGTCTTTGAATTTTTTTTATGTCTGATCATTAGTCTGTTGTATCTCGTCCTTATTCTTCAGGGTTTTAATGAATATTTACGCAGCAGGGAGAAAAAGTAAGCTTATGTTCCATGTTTTCTGGGGCTATATTCCCTAATTCTGCCATTTGAAAATTGGGATAATCCCAACTTCTTATTTCAATTCAATTCAATTTTAGCCCCATAGTCAGCATCAGAGATGTCATGTTTTGAGTGGAGGATTAACTTACAAAGGATGCAGAAAATGAGGAAAATAAAATCACAGCTGCAGGTTGACAGAAGATAAGGATAGCAAATTTTCAGAAAACATGATCACTGATAACTAGGATAAACAATATACAAATATAGAAAAAGTGAATACGACAAACCACTGGATATAACGAGTGTACTTTGATATTATCCCTGCTCCAACAGATTAAATGAGAAAGTGGACATCCCTTAATGGCGCCAAGGCTGGTAGTGATTGCCTAGTGGTTAGGGGCAGCAAACGAGTATTAAGTTAAACGCAATAAAGAATAAAAAGGATAAATCCCGACAAGTAAGACAGACGTCACACTTGTATATTGGACAAGTAAAGTTGAGATAAGTCGTATGTTGCGATTGTGGCCTATTTGGACAAGGTCCTATACCAAGGCTAATACGATATTTCTTACATAATGAATCACATAATGTATTACAAATTGAAACTCCCGAGCATTGTGGTGACATAAAGGAGGATTTTGGGACCAAAATTGTGGTGCAGATCAATTTTCAATTATACAATGCGTGTTAGCCAAACCATAACGCAGTTTAACTCTAGTTGAAAGGACATGGTCCTTAAGAACAACCGCTTACAGTTTAGGTAAATGGACAGCGTTAGTTTCTATTTCGTCGTGCTACACGTTTTCTCCTTGTGTCATTTAAGCTGGAACTACATACGTGCAAATAGAAATTCAGCCAAGCCTGAACTCGTTGTTTCAGATGGCAATAATCATGGTGATAAAACGCTCCTTGGCAAGAATAAGAAAAGAACTTCGTTGTGCAGTGCTCACATTGAGTCGTGACGTTTGTTGCGCTTGAACAAACTAACCACAAAACGCTGTAATGCAGCCATAACTGTTAGGCAACCTGTCACTACCAGCCCATTAAGCTAACCTTTGAAAGAGATTGATATTAAGCAGAAAACTTGGCGATTTGGCGTATACAAGATGGCTAGATTAGGGTTTTGCTGCTTCAGGACCTCCATTTCAAGGGTTTTGTGACGCATTGCAAAAGCACCAAAAATACACAAGATATTGCCATGCACAAAACTTTTTTTCCAAGTTGTGTCCAAATGCATTTGCAAACAGTCTGCTTTTTTTCCAAGTTGTGTCCAAATGCATTTGCAAACAGTCTGCTTTTTTTCCACTACAGAGGTCAATTTGCAATTGCTCCAGTAAGCATGTAAGAAATTTCAGAAAGGCCAGAACATCCTTCAAGATCAAAACAGTTTCATTTGCAGAAAAAGCTAAGGAAACGATTAGCCTTCTGCTGATGTTGGCGTTTTGCACATGGTTCTGGCAGTCGTCGCATTGCCCCACATTGTGCTGTTGGTGTAATTTATGGCGTGATACAACGGGGTGCAAGGTCTTGAAAGGCAGAATTAAAATTAAAACAATGATTCAAAACGTGGATCTGACCATGAGCAGCTAGACAATGTCCTCGATTAAGCTGAAATGGATCTTTGGAGCTAATCATTTAGGGCGTTTTAACAAACTGGGGTTTTTAGAGGAAGGAGTGTGGGTGCCATATTAATCATGCTTCGCGTTTTATAGCTTGGTGCAAGACTATAACGTCGAAAAGCGAGCACAACCTTAATGCTAAAGGTGAAAAACAGTAAGGTTGGCATATGAACAGTTAGGCTTGATCTTCAATTTGCGTTGTTTCTGGAGCTTTTATGACGCGACCCTCAAGGGCCATGTTGGTGTCGAGGAATTCTACCCTTTTACACTTTTTTAGGAACGTTGAAACAGTTACATGTAGCTCTCTAAAATTTCATGGGACTCGAAAAACGTATATTTGCAAAACATAAATCCGAATATTTTTTTGGTATATTTCAGTATAATCCTTGATCCAATTTGTTTAGGTATACTACCTAATTCGGAACAGTTGAAATTTAGCACTACATCAACATTCTAGTAAGTAGCTAGTCAAAAGGCATACCTGCAATGTATCTTGGTATATTAGCAGTTCTAGGGCTCTACTTGTTCAAAAATACTGCAGGAATAATTAGTCGATTTTCAAAGTAAAATTGAAAAATAAACAGTGTTCTTTAGACAATTCAATTGGTAATTAAACGAGTAAACTACTAAACAGTAAATCTGCGTAACTGACTGGCCTATAGAATTTTCAGCAAATGTAGGGCCATAACTCCTTACGCAACCACTACGCATCATAAACTAAATTCTATAAACTCCTCAGTGTGTGATTTGGCTATCCACTACTAAAATATTGATGCAAAATTAGAAATGAAAAAGTTACACCCAACTTAACTAAACCAAACTTACAGTATACCTAACCATGTAAATGACCGCTTTTGCTGCCCCTAACCACCATGCAATCACTGCCAGCCTGCGAGCAGTTAGGAGAAGCCCACTTTCGCATGGCCCCATGCTAATGTGCAAAACACAAAAAACATAAATAGTTAACGGGCAGTTCCCCTCCCACCCCTGCCATGATAAAAAATTGAAAAATTGTATACATAAAATCTCTGCGAATAATGAATAAATC
>JAQGAF010000614.1:0-45827 GCA_034687865.1 Kryphioiulus occultus | reverse complement strand
CTCATCGAAGTCAGTGAAGTCTCATCGAAGTCAGTGAAGTCTCATCGAAGTCAGTGAAGTCTCATCGAAGTCAGTGAAGTCTCATCGAAGTCAGTGACGTCTCATCGAAGTCAGTGACGTCTCATCGAAGTCAGTGAAGTCTCATCGAAGTCAGTGAAGTCTCATCGAAGTCATTGAAGTCCTTGAAGTCTCACAGAAATCGTAGAAGTCTAATAGTCTCTTGCGGAACTTCATTAAATTCAGTGAGAATTGTTTGACTTCAGTGGGGCTTCGTTGACTTAATTATCTCAGTTGGACTTCTTTCACTTCCGTAGAATATCAATGACTCCAAAGAATTTAGCGGGACTTGATTCACTTCAGCAGGACTTCAGTGGGCTTTGTTGACTTCAGTGGGACTTCACTAAGATCACTGGGCCTTGTTTGATCTATCAGTGGGACTTTGTTCACTTCAGTAGGACTTTGTTCACTCCAGTGGAACTTCATCGACATCACTGGGACTTGATTGATCTATCAGAGGAACTTCATTGACTTCTGTAAAGGACGTTCAAGTATTATGTCATCATCTTAGTTGATAGAGAGGTTAGCTAAATGATGATACATGATGACGGAAGTGAGGGAGGGCTTTAAAAATATATAGCATACTTGATAAAAATCAATGGTTTGTCATCAGCACGATTTTTGGGTTACTTGATACATGGAGACATCGTTTGTTCTTGAAAAGTGTTGCAGAAAGTTGGTGAATGCCAAATTGTGTCAGTGTCTACCATCGCTCCTAATTTTGTCTGATTGCATTTCTGTACAGTATATGGGCCTAACCACGCTAAATCGTGCAATAATTTAGTCCTTTCTCCTCTTAAAAGTGTTATGGGGAGTTCCTGGGGGATGATGGCCGCTTGATTGCTCGTTATTGATCTTTTGTTTGACAACAGCTTCTGAGAAACTGTTGACCATTTCTTGGCTGGCAGCGTCTTAAGGACGTTGCCTTACTTACAGTGTTCATGCACACTTCGCCTTTTTTGTTGTCTGCTAAGTGCCGAAAAAACAACTCGTCAGGACATTTTATTTCTCTATGAACTCGGTGCGAAATGCTTTTGTCCATTAACCTTATTGACTTCTCCTCACGTCGACCTCTATCGTAAACATTCCCTTGATTTCTTTTTGACGTGATTTCTGGCTGACTAAACAGAAAGCTTTATTGTTAAGTCAACTGCGTCAGCGCCATCTTGTATCGGTTTTCATCTTCAGATTTTAATACTGTACACTATGTTATTTCTGCTCAGTATTGAGAGGGTACCTTGGAGCAGTATGAATTACTACTGTACATATGTATTTGCTCCTTGTGTCGAGTAGGCCTACCTTTGAGAAATTCAATAACTCTCCGATTCTCTTGAGGGGAAATTCAGAGGATTTTACACTTGACTGACCATTGTCCACTCTGGCACGTGATTTGTTTTGGGGCACACGTGTTGAACGGCACTGTGGTTGTACAAGTATGAAAACTAAACAACAAACGTTCTTATTCTGATTTTATCTTGCGTAGGCTATATAAGAAATGAGTGAATTAAAAAAAAACAATGTTATAAATAAATTGAAATCAACTAACAGTGTTTGAGATAAATTGTTATGCCAACAGTAGCCTAAATACAGAATTTGAAGCAAGAAATGAGTGAATTTTCACTTGAGTTAAAAAAAAATTGAAAATAAATTGAAATCCGCTAGCAATATTTGAGATATATTGTATTAAATTTTAATATAACGTCCCGAAGTTCGTGGTGAACTTGCACGTGTAGGCCTATGCTGTAACACTCGCCCCCCACATAATTATTGAACGTGTAAGAACTGTAGATGGTACAGGGTAAACATTACGAAAATTAACTTTAAAAAAAACCTGTTTAGCTGGGTGTCGACTACCTGTCATGAAAGTCATTGAGAAGTCATGAAATGAAATTCAGAACTTGGATGTCATGGATAACTCATGGAATTTATATTATCATGGAATTTTTTTCCTTTGATTTATTCACAAAATACAGATGTTTGTTAAAATTCCTCAATTCTCACCCAATTTTACAAAAAATTCTTCTAAGGTGTTTTTAGACCAATGACAATGTCATCACAACCGGCAGAGTACATGTAGAGAATGTGTCTGAAAATTACTGTAATTTTGTGATGACATAAAACTAGAACAACCCCATATTCCAATAGGCTTTAAACAATTTTTGAAGTCCTTAAAAAAGTCGTCGAGGGAGGAAAAGCCATGGAATTTGCAACGTGAAATCCGGTAGACACTCTGGAATAAAAATTCTTTAAGTCGAACTTGCATGTATGTGCTGTAACAGACTCGCCTACCCCAAGATGATTACATGGCACTTGAACGTGTATGACCTGTGTAGATGATGTACAGAGTGCATGATCATAAAATTCTACACTCATTACAAAAAATGTCATTCTTCCAAAACCGTTCAGAGTTCCAAGGAACAGGAGATGCCTAGACATTTTGATCACCCTGAATTACTTTGAATTATTTTGAAATACATTCCAGTTTCAGATCGTACACTGGTACAGAACCGGTGTTACACTGGTACTTTAATGCCTTTAAGGTGGTGACACACATGATCGTAAAATGGGGAAATTTCAAGGACCGAAAACACAAAACGTAAACAAAGCAAAAAATCGTAGTTTGGGCTATCACCAAACTCAATCCCACTGTCTACGTGTCCACTGTCCACCGTTAAGTGAATGAAATGCCGTTTGGGAATTTGGGCCTCTTCAAGGCCTTCCAGTTAGTTATTTTAGTACCGTAACCTAACTGCTCCCCCTGTGGACATCGTGCGTAGCCTGTTAAAATGGTTAAATATTTGAAACTATTGGTTTTTTAACCCTTTCTAATTTTTATAACCCATTATAACTATTTTATAACCCGTTTTGGCTACACCTACCAAACTCATCCGAAGGCAAAGTGGTCTCAAAGGCCAAGCTTAAAAGTTTCAAGCTTGGAATGGCCCTATTAAAATTTGACTTTAGCCAAACGATCTGACTTTCCGAAAACTCTTGCGAACATATAAACACTAACTGGCCCATTTAAAAACGAGACAAAAGAACGAGTAGTGCAATTAGGCATTCAAGACTGTTGGCATGACTCCTCCATGTTATCCAGGACCAGTAATAAAGACAATAAAGGGGTTGAACTCATAGACCTAAACGAGAGAATCACTTCTATATCGGATTTTCTCCCACGTAATGGTACAAGGTGAGGCTCAAGCAAGCGTTTTCTGTAAATGATTCCCGTTATGGAAGTGATAAACTTGCAATGGGCATAATTAAGAATGCGACTCCAAAGGGCCTTGCACAAACGACGTCCATTGCCTATCGGGGCTAGATGCTGTTTCTGTCAACAAGGGAAGCATGGTGATTACCAACTTGGAAAACCTTGAAAACTCAGGAAATTTTATATTCAACCTGGAAAACCTAAGGAATTTTGAATTGAAACCTGGAAAATTAAAAAAAAATTGAACTCAGTGCTGCCTTTGTTGTTGTTTCTGGAAAACGTTTCGAGAGATTCACCTAAATCAGCAATTTCTGGTGATTTTTTTTATTCAATTTTCGCTGCGGAGTAAATTTCTGTCTATTAATATTTCCGAACTTCTCTAAATGGTCTAAAACTGCTTTGGGGATCTAGTTTTCATAAAAAAATCCCTCAAATTTCACTAATTTTTATTATTTAAAAAAAGCATTTCGAGGAAAGTATCTGAAATCCATTATATCGGGTATAATTTTACGACGAAATGTCCGTAAAATCCATCATATCCATCTTTGTGATCAAATCCATCATTTGAAATCTAGTTTTTCGAAAATTTTCACCAATGGTGTTTCCGTAATGTTACTAAATATTGTTTCTAATAGAATTGTGACACCTTTGGTCATTAAAATTGATTTTTTAACCTTGAAAAAATTGGAACATGACCTGGGAAACCTGGAAAACTCCGGGAATTTCGTTTTCAGAAATTAGTAGTCACCATACATGTACAGTTTATAGCCCGACCTTGATTTGGTGTTCAGTACCAATGTAATCCATACTTGGGGTTGCGATGAGAAATTAATTGACGTGTCAACCGTATCAAGTTCAACTATGTGTCAATGCTATGACATCGAGCAGTTACAGTAGGTCTTAACATTTTTTTCGTAGTTGAATTGAAGAGATCAACTGAACAATTACAGCAGGATATTATAAAATCATGCTTTTTATAGTTTCTGGTCGTCATGCCTGCTTCAGTTTACCATAGGCGTATCTGTTGCATATTCAGCAACCAAATTTGTTTTTGATTGGTTGATTAGATTGAACGAAGTTATTATGTTGGCAGTGAAAAAAAACGAGGAGTTGAATTTTATTTTCACAAAAATCTGTATTTTTGACGTTTGTCAAATACAGTTAGTCGATAAGCTATAGTTGGTTCAACAGCTAGCCTGTCAGAAGTTACTTACAACCACAAAACATTGCTTCAATCTCAAGTACTTTTCAAGATAAGTCACAAAGAAATTTGTTCTTATCCTCACTGTCAGATAAGCCAGCCTTCGTTGTTTTCGGCATTTTCTATTTTATCCAAACGTTTGTCAATTTTAAATATAGGCCTATGTGAAGGAAAATAAGGATGCTCATGCCAAAACATTTATACGAAAACCGCCTTAAATCCTTTCTCTACGTTATAAATTCTCATTATTTCCATAGTTTTACTCTAGTCTTGTCAAGGGAATTCCACCGCTGTATTTTCGAGTATACTTTTTGGGTTCTTGCCCACATATCTAGTAGTTTCAGGAAGAAAAAAGTGCATTTTGGCACAGGGCGGTTAACCTCCAGACGAAATCTTACTGGGTTGATTATGTGGCATTTTGAACGAAAAAAAAAGAAAAACAACGAAAAAAGATGCAGATGGTGCCTGAATTCAAAATGTTGATAAAGCATAAGACACGTGGTGGGGATATTGCTTCGCCTAAATTTGTAAACTAAAATATTTTGTGAAGAGTGTTGGCTTTATACTTTCAGAAAAGTTTAGCATCGATTTTTGATGTTTATTGGCATTATCAGCTACGATCGGATGACGTTTTCATGCAAAATACCTCACGAAGTTATCATCATTTTCCAAGATTTTCAATTTCTTACTTCGTATAAAGATGAACTACCAAATAGTCTTAGTGATTTCTGGGAGGAATGTATGCAATCAAACATGACCGTCTCCATCCATGTACAGCACCATTGTTAAAGTGCAGAGTTTACACTTTCTGGAAAGTCAGGGATGCCAGAAATTTCGTGAAAATTTGTGAAATTGTCATAGAATATCAATGATGTCAACAGGGAATGCGAAATTATAAAAATTTCGCATAAAAGCCATCATTTTTTTAATTTATAAAAAAATGTTATGTAAAATATGTCTTGGAATTAAATGACGGAGAAGTTGTCATGGAGTGTCGAGGAATTAGTGAAAATTTTAGAGAAATTGACATCGTTTGCGTCAGTTTATTACTTAGTCATCATCATTTAAAAACATTGGCGTAAAATCCATCATTTTTCTTATTGAAAAAAATACCTTGTAAAATGTCAGGGAATTAAATGACTGAGAAGTTGTCAGCTGTTGTCGGGGAAATTGAGATATATAGCATCAGTTTATTAATTAGTTATCATATTTTTATACAAATTTGGCATAAACTCCATCATTTTTCTTATTTAAAAAAAAATACTTTGCATCAACCAATTGATTAGAGATAAAATCCATCATTTTCCTTAATATTTTTTTATCTGGAAATGTCTTGCGAAATCGACTTGAGTTGAGTGGACTGTGTGAAGTGGCAAATTGCATTTTGTTCAATTTGTACTTTCATGTAGGCTTATTCTTATAGTTTGTTAAATCCTATATTACATAAGTTCCTGTAGTTTAACATACATGTAATTTACATGCACTGTAATGCGTTGAATCAGCTGTTTGTCCACGTGATTATAAACTTCGTCGAATTGTAGCGCCTATTTATTTTCCTGTAATGTGATTATTTGCAATCTTCGTCTATAATTAGAAATCCTTTTGGTTTTCTTTTCCTGTTTAATTTCCTCGTTGATATGAAAATCACAAGGGTTAGATTTCCTGCTGTTTTAGGAGGTTTGAAATTCACACTCACTTCCTTCCAGCTAATACGTGCGCTCATACTGTAAATATTTGTCAGCACTAAAAATTAAACCTCACAGTTGCTGCTTCGTCCCAACCTGGAAACCTCAGGGAATTTTGAATCGAAACTTGAAATTTTTCAGTTTTAATGTTGTATTTTGTGTTTGTTCGTTATAATTATGAGAAATCAGCACAAAAATAATTTACTTGATTCCCCTAAACTCCAGCATTTACGATTTACGTTTTTCTAAAAATGTGCCCACTTTGCTCCTAAATTAATCTTACTTTATGCGCTTTTGTAATTAATATTTCTGGAAAACGTTTGAGAGAGATTTCACCTAAAAGCCGTTATTTCTGGAAATTTTTATTTACTTTTCGAATTTCTGTCAATATTGATATCTCTGAAAATTTTAAAATGATCTAAAACTGGATTATTGGTTATCTCGATCAATAAAAAAATCCCTAAATTTTTTTCCATTATTTCAATTATTTCCACAAAAAAACCCATTTCAATGAAAATATACATAAAATCTATTATTTCCTGTAGTTTTTCAAAGAAATGTTCGTAAAATCCATCATTATGATATGTTTGTTTGCAAGGTTATGTTGACTGAAAACCTACCATTTGAGATCTAGTTTAAAAAAAATGTTTCCTTATTATTATTGCTACATGTCGTTTTCAATAGAATTGTGGCACACAGTTAATCATTAAAATATATTTGTTGAACCTGGAAAAATTAGAATATGACCCTGGAAAACCTGTTTTCAGAAATTAGTAGTTAACCTGACACCTACTATAAATTGTATTTTTTACGTGTTTCAATTACAATTACAAAATATAATTTGTAAAATAATGATGGTTGCCCCTTGAAAGAAGGCAATCTCTGTCAACATTTCGACTTTGGAAGCATGCCCACCAAGTATGATCTCAAGAAGCTTAGCTGCATTGAGGGTTGTCTTTATATTGCATCTTCCCGTTGCCAACAACTTTTCGCTGATCTAATGAGAAGTTATCTTTAGCCTTATTTGTGATAATCATTACGATCAATCAAATGTAAGCACTTTGGAGACTGCTTTGCCTCATGGGACAATGCGACGCTTTTGGGACCTCCTGAAGACAGGTTAAACGTATTGCTCGACAGCATAATTAATAGACATACTGTATTTCCCAGAGAAATCACCCGCCATTAGCGTCGAGACGTCATGATAAGTACAGTAGCGATACGGAAGAGGACGTTCAAAAATGACCGATGTCCTAAAATGTTCATTTAAGTGACACGAAATTGTTTTCGAATCATGAAAAGTACCTTTTTAAGCTGCGTTTACACTATATAACAAAATGTGTTCTATAGCAAAGTAGTATAACTTGTTTGAAAACGTGAAGATAGATGTTATGTAACATTTTTCTTGTTATGTTGGATTGCGAGTTAGACCCTATATGTTATGTGTCGGTAAAAGATCAAAGGACGTTACAATGCTGGGTATACACTATATAACGTTGTAACAATCTTACGTCATATATAACTTGTTATGGGTAACATTTTTCTAAAAGTGATTTTAGTAACAAAGTTATACAACTTGCTCGAAAATGAGTAGAAAAAATATGATTTAACATCTCAGTATTGATGACCCATGCACATAATCAAGTGGACGTTTTATAGAAGTTTACGATTGTAGGCATACGAAAACATGTTATACAACATGTTATAGAAAGTCCTTCGATCTATATAGACACTTAGCATACATGTATAACTTCGTATATCACAAGAAACATGTTATTAAAATTGTCCTTTTCATTTTGAAATAAGTTGTATAACTTTTCTATACATGTATACTGTAGTATGGTCAGCTTTTTACATGTAGGCCTTCAAAAAAATGGCGTTATATCATAAGTTGCACAACAGATTTGTTAAACAAATTTGTTAAATTACAATTTTGTTGATACACCTATAGTGTAAATTTACAAATTTTGAGTGATTGACAGAGATTCTCACCAGGGGCTCTGCTGTAGCTGTACCGTTGCCTACTGCTATTGTGGATTTCTGTGCAACCTGCTCTGCCACCAGGGGCGCCACTTTGAAATTAGCCCAAAACACTTCAAGACCTTCAAAGTTATCGCCAACCTTGACTCATTTAACATACACTGCAAATCGTTCGGCATTCATTAATTGCTTCTGTTAAAATCTGTTTTCGTAATTAGAGGACTGAGCATACAGGAAGATAGAGTGGGTTGCAACGAGGTCTCAAAAAATAAATCTATTTTTAGATTTCTGTCACATCCTGCGCGAATGACCCCTGAAACCATCCGCCATTTTGCATTTTAATTGAAATTGAGCGTAAGGTTTCTCCTTACGTTTCGTTGTATCCGTTGTTTTCAGGGCCGAATATAGGCCAATGATAATGTGCCAGGCTAAATATAGATGACAGTGGAAAAGCAAAAAAAAGTGCTTTGGAATCAGGGCCGGATTTATTCGCAAACAGCCTATGGGCATCAAAAGTCTTCCGGTTGCAAATTTCTTGAAAAAACGCCTTAAAATAGCAATGCAAGTAAGCAAGTTACAAAATAGCTACAACCACCATACAAGAAGTTTCTGAACATACTTTTGCATCACAACGGTTTTTTAAGGAAATTTAATGTGGACGTCACCTTAATTTCAAAACAGTTTTTTACGGAAACTTGATTTGGAAATTAGGTTTGCACTTCACCTTTACTTTCTAAACAGTTTTTTAAAGGACATTTGGTAAGGTGAAATCACCTTAACTTTAAGAAAATCTGATTTGGACTTCACCTTTAACTTTAAAAAAACTGCTTAGAAAGTCCCAATAAATTTCCTTTTAAAAACTTTAGGAAGTTAACTTTCTAAACAGTTTCTTAAGGAAATTTGATTTGGACATCATCATAACTTTTTGAACAGTTTTTTAAGGGAAATTTGATTAAATTCCAGCACTTAGATTTAGTTGTTAAAACAATTCGGCCTGGCGTTCCCTTCATTATATAAAGGGCGACACAGCTCTGGGTTTGCAACCTGGATATTTTAAACCAACATATCGCCTACGACATCAAAGAGTGTCGTATGTCATCATGTATCAGTTAGCTATCGAAGGAAAAATCTTGAGCAGGTTTCTCGAAGTTTAATAATAAATAAATTTAAAAGTTTGGGAAAAATGCGAGCTAAGAAACTAAAGCAGCCTATACCGAGAGGATCTTGCAAAATACTGTTTTCAAGATACAACGAATCTTAGATTTGAAAAAATTACAAAATGATTAAAAAAATTAACAGCGGGGAAAATAAATTTTCCATACTTGTGCACTAATTTATCTTTGGCAAACATCATTTGCAGCCATCGAAAATTTGTATGGTGTTTGCTCGTCATAAATTCCAATATCACATTCGCTATTAAAATGTTAATTAAGATAACTTCAATGATTAGCTTCTTTCGTGATTAATGTGCTGCTGCAAACTAAAAACTACATTTAACGTGATTAAGGCTCGAAATTAACATTGCGTGATGTTAGCACGTCTAATAACACTATCATTTAAAGCATTCAAATAAAATTTCAATGAGCTAATTGAGGGAGTGTGCTTAATTTGTTTATTATGGAACGTGAAATACGCATATTTATCGATCACTGACATTTTATGGGACAAGAAAATCTGGTTAGACCACATTAAAATCAGCGAAAATCATGTTTTTTTCAGATGGTCAAGATTGATTTTTCTCGAAATTTCGTTTACATAAACTGCGTCCATTGACTTGCACTGTGTATTTATGTGCCTCAATAAACACAGCCTACTTCGTTGCATTTTAATGCAGAAGTCATGTTCCTGAAACCATTTATCTTCATGAATGCAGATTTTAAAAGCATTAATTAGTTTGCCACTGTTTAAGTTCATTGTTGATCACATTGGACTGGCCAAACTCGAATGACAGAATGACCAGTTAAGTTATCCGTAGTATAACTGTTATCTGAAACAATACTGATGCCACATTAAGCTAGAATTTATTTGAACAGGAAAATGTATTGACTGATAAACAGCTTGACTAAAATGCATCGCAACATTGCCGTGAAATAACGATGTATTAATGCAGTTTCCACTGAAATCTGGAATTTATTCATTATTTGTAAAAATCCAGTTTCTAATCTTCGGTAGTGAAAAATTTGACTTTTCTATACATTGTGCTCTGATACAATGAGAAAGTGGGCTTCTCCTAATGGCTAGTAAGCTAGCAGTGATTGCCTGGCGATTTGGGGCAGCTAAATAAAACTAATAATGTTAAACAGAAAAAGGCCATATAAAACAATAAGACAAACAACACATAACAATAAGGAAAAAACAAAGCAACATGAAAAGAGCACAAAACAAAAAGTTTCCAAAGCATATTTATTCAGCTCTGAATAAATTTTGAATTTCTGTCAAAATTGCTTGGATACACTTAGGACCGGTGACATTCTTGAATACAATAGACATGTAGAGTTGTAAGATAAATATTTTCTGCACATTTGAAGCAGGGCATATTGTATTGTACAACCAAAAATTCGGTGCATTGAAAGTTATTAGTTACATTAGCAACCCTCGATTAGAACAAAAAAATACTGCAATATACCGGTACATGTAGGCCTACATGTAGAATTAATCTCACCACATTATCTGCTTGTTGTTAGAAGCTGAGTTGTTAAAAACTTGTATCTCGAATCATGTATGGAAATATTGCATTGTATTGAAATAGAATGTAAATTCAATACAAAGCAATTTTCACTTGATAAGCTAAAGTAAGCCAATTAAAGTAAGTATAATTAAACTAGTATTTTATGAGAATGGATGATGTGATGTAGCATACCTCGTGTATTGAAATTGCCAAGTTGCCAATTACGAACTTCGGTTTGGTACAACCTGTTAAAATATCCCAAAATAGCACTTTTGAGTAATTTTCGTGAAATTTCAACCTGTTCACTTGCACTTTACTTGTAGCAGCCTCCAAACATTACAATTTGTTCTCACATTTCAGTCTTGTTATTAAATATGTTTTAGTCAATACTGTACATTATGAACTTGCAAATCAATGGTTGCAACTTTGTTTTCTTCGATTAAGTCTTTGCACGTCAGCTCACACGCAGGTCCGCATATTGAATTAATCTCCCAAAAAAAGTGGCCTTCGTTGCATAAATAAATAATCACACGTTGCAGCCATTGCAGCTACTTTTGTTCAAGTGTCATGTGATTACAGCAATTGTGATGTCACTAATCACAGCTTAGTATACGAAAGGTGTTCCCTGAGCGAGCTAAATACGGCAACTGGGAGGTGTTACTCAAAAAAACCAGTGCATTGTACATCGTATAAAAGCAGTAATTAGTGGGATCATCAGCAAACTACTAAATATTTCGTAAATTAAAAAACTGCAGCGATGTTTTGCTAACCTTGAACTTGCCACGACTTAAAACTATATGTACATCCCAATAAATCCCTCAACGCATTTTTTGAATTAAGTTCTCAAGCAAACATACTATGCGTTGATAGAATAACAACTTACCGTTTGTCATGATAAAATGCAATAACCCTGTACAAAAACACCAGCGCCATCTATGGTGCATTCTGGGCAGCTGATAAGAAAAATATTTTAAAACGTTAATTTTACTGTAAACTGAAATATTGTGTGATTTGGGACGACCTATTTACAATATGACAGAGTTGCACTTTTAATTGGCTGATAAATAAAATTTGGGAGTTAACGAAGTATTTTACGAGAATTAATGCAGTAGATATGTAGAGTGATATTACTGTAAACTGTAATATTGTGTGATTTGGAAAACTTATTTACAATATCACAGAGTAGCTATTGAGATTGGCTGCAAAATACAGTCGGAGATGCAAATGTGTTTAAAACTTATACATGTATATTGTTATAAGATGATTCCTAAACTAGACCAGCAGTGATATTCAAATTTAGTTCGAAAACTTTTTTTATAACAATTAGGCTACTGCTCCACATACGGATGGTAAGGAACTGAGTTAATTGAATTGAATTTGAACTGATTGTGTTGTAATGTATGATTCGATACAATTTTGGTTTGATTTACGTTAAATGATATTACCACATAACTTAAAAATTATAAAAAATGTGAAATACTATAAATTAACAGTAAATGTAGAAAAAAATATACATGTATATAATGAGCTGTAAAATAGCAATTTTGATAGGAAATAAATGCGGTAAATTCTCATATAAAAACGTTTGACATTTTTAACCAACAAATTATAATAATTTGAATGTGACGGGTTGGGGAGATAATCAGGTCTTTTTAACACAAAAAAAAAACAATTCGAATTTTTCAATTTAAATTTACTATTCCAAATTAACCAGTATAGTGATATGTGATGGGGTGGGAACTAATATACTCAAGTTAACATGTAACCATGACGACAGCTAATTAACACGCTTATGCACTAATTAAACAGGGAAGATTTACTCATTTGATGTCTAACATGAATTTCAACATTTTTAAACCCATATCTTAATTTGATATGAATTGAGCGTTGTTTCCCTGTAATTTAAAGTCGGCTGTTATTAGAAAATACGATAAGGATATAGATAAAAAATTAACTAAATACTTTTGTGATATGGCTATAGAAAGCCAGATAAGATGGATGAATGAAGGATGAGTGAAAGTCATCTTACCAAGGAAGCAAGGGAAGAAATAAAAATAAACATGTTGCTCGAATTATTTTTAGCAGTGGGTCTGAATGTGCTTTTACAGTGATGAAGGTAGTTATAGTCCCTAGGCTGAGGATTTTTTTTTCCTAATTTTGTTATTTAGTTGCCATTGCCAGGTTTTTCTAGAAAATTGTACGTTTTCAGGATTGTTTTACTGCCATGTTGTTGGTGCCAAAGAAAAAGGTACTTGCTGCTCCCCATTTTATTGGACGAATCACCCTAGACCTACATCTGATGATGAGTTTTTTTGTGTTTTTAGGTGAGGAATTTCGTATGTTTTACGGTAATTTCGTTGCACTTAGAAATTAAGGTCCAAATGGACTGAGCATTTGGGGTTTGTGAAGGGCACGTTTAATGCCCTGGAAATGAGGCGATCTCTAGGTTCATTTAAATGCAAAATGTTTGTTTTATGACATTTCTGCTCATTGCATAAACATGGTAGTTATTCTAAGAGATCTGGAACGAATGCATTTTGAAATTTGCATGTATGCCCATTTGAAAACAGGCTCGAAATGTAATTCAAAAAGCATGTAAATCGAGGTTTTGAATATATTTTCTGATGCATTTTGAAATGTACAATGTGCATTCAAATGCAAAACCGCTAAAGTAAATGACTATCATTTCAAAATGTTCATTTGCTCACCTTAGATTAAGTTAATGTAAATGTATCTCAAATGGCTTGTATTTAGAATATAGTATCAGGGTCCCCCTAGATCTGGAAAACTTGGAATTGTTAGGGAAATTGTAATGGCCTGGAAAAGTCAGGGAAAATGGATTTACTTCAGGGGAAATTAAACAAATCAACAACACCTTTTACATGGCTAGTTATTGGGTAACAAGTAATTTTGGTGAAGATATTAATAATGAAATTGTCAATTTAAAAAAAATAATCTAAATTGGCTGCAGTGTTTCCTCATGGAAGTTTTTGTTTTTACTATTGTTTAAATATAATAAGAAATAAATATACCACTCCTTACATCAGTTAGTCATATTTTTGCATTTTCAACAGTCAGGGTGGTCAGAGAAATTTGTTTTAAAACCTGAAAAAGTCATTGAAGTTGAAAATTTTAATCTTTGTGGGAGCCCTGCATACGAGCAATCAAACATGAATTTTAAATAATAATTGATAACGTTTTTGCATTGTCGATGACTAAACCTTAATTAATTTATATAAAAATCCTTTAACATTGGAGTGCATTGAACAAATACACGCATCTTTCCAAATACATGTATGATTGTTAGTGTTAAAGCAAACAATTTTATTTTGTTGGTTTTTAGTTTTGGCTTTGAAGTAGTTTTCTTGCCAACCAAATACCGTAGTTGCGCAAAAATAATTTGCGTATGAAAAACTAATAGAAATCGTATGTTTTCGAGTGTTTTTCTAGCATATCATATAATCTTTTCGAAACAAGTCTGTGCAAACCGGAAATTAAAGTTAGGGAAAATGCATATTTACTATTTTCAGGTACAATTTAGGCGCAAGTAAACCAAACCCAGCGCATGCATATGGGATTTCACATAAATGCTTCCACTTGGAAATTTTCATATTTTTTTAAAAAACAAAATGACATCGAAGCATTTCATTTTACAAGGGAATTATATTTTCGTATTTCTTTCTGATTTTGTTGCCTAACATGCGGCATATACATGTAAATGTCACGCAGTTTTAGCTAAACATTACCAGGGTCGTTTCAAGTTTCAATGTTCTGTTTGCCTTTTATTTGATAAATCAAATTATTTCCATAATACAGTCAATTCGTGACAACAGCACCGCTTGTCAAAGTCAGAATTATTGGCAGGACACTTTGTAAGGCATGGCATTTATATTAAAATTTCCATTTCAACAATTGATCGTCAAATACACTTTAAGCACCCAAGGGCATGGTCACAAACCTTTGTTTTGGGAGTCATTAAGGGGCATTCTGAAAATAAATGTAAATTCAAGTTGCTGTACTACTGCAGACAGTCTGCTTCATGATTTAAACAATATCCTTGATTGAATAATGCATTTTCAAGTTCAAACCTGGAAACCTCATGGGATTTCATGCATTATTAGTGATTTAATCCTTGGATTTAATTTAACGACATTAAAATCGCCCTTTGATATTGATATTTCTGAAAAACGTTTTCTAGAGGCTCCGCCTAAAATCAGTTCGTAAAATCCATTTCTGATCCACACTGAATTGAAACCTATCTTTTGAGATCTACTTGTAGTTCCTCACAAAATTTCGCCCATGGCGTTACATTATTATTACTAAATATTGTTTTCAATGTACATGTAATTGTAACACATTTAATCATTAAAATATATTTTTCGAACCTGGAAAAAACTAGACTATGACTATGGAAAACCTGGAAAACACCCCTGGTCATTCCGAGAGTGGACAACTTTTCAGTTGACCCTCTTGTTTTTGCCTGTTTAGTCCTTTGAAATTACTTAGAAGAAGTAAAAGGGTGACTAAGGTCGCAAATAGGGGGAAAGGGTGTTTTTGTTGTTTTGGCTCCATCAACTTCAGTATTGTTTGGTTACAGACTTTTAACTGCTGTTGGCAGGTTGGTTCCCAAGGCAAAAGTTTGTTTGTAAAAAGTATAAATAGAAATGGGATGGCCTCTAACGTCAATCGTGGCTTCAATTGCGGAATTGCTGAATCGCACCTCTAAATAAGGGCCAGCTGATCACGTGACTAATTTACTGGTTTTTCGAGTGTTTTGTATACACTTCAGGATGTTTATAATTCATTGAACATCTCTTTACTTATCAATGGCAGTCCTTGCACCTGCACAAATTTCTGCTTTTGCCTCACCCTGCACGTTGCCTTGCTGTAAACGTACATGTAGTAAACAAAAGGGTTAAGCTATTTGTCCCAAAAAAATCAGGCTTTCTTATGTCGCCCTAAAAAAACAATTTTCGAGTTTAAACGTGCATGTATATAGCCATAAGTTACAACTGTGTTCAGATGACATAGAAGACCCTATCTAGGTTATTTATTATATAAAATTCTGTCAGAAATGGCGCTTCACAAGGACGCCATGACCTCTAGCCTAATTTCCAACCGAAAAGGGTCATCCTCTCTTACGATGGCATTGAGAAATGTGAGTTGCTTGCGATTTGTTACGACAGTTTTCGTGCTTTTTGCACGAATTTCTGGACGATTTCATTGCCATGGCATGTTTTCAGTTTGCTTATCGCTGACCATTCTGATGTGGTCAAGGTTTCTGCCAAATTTCTCTCCAATTTCGCCCAAATATCGGTCTTCTTCACTCTTCATGCCACTGGTCACGTAACTGCATGTCGATGGGATGCGGCTAGAGCATAAAGGCACCTTCACACTATTAAAACGTGCGGTAAAACTAAAAAAGTGAATCGAAAACATGTGCATTAATCACAATTCACACTTGCAAAACATGCATTGTCTTATGAATGGCAGCAGGGTTCATCGTAGAAAAATTGACTTACATGTAGATCTTAACCCAAAAATCTTAACCCTTTTGTTTACTACGTTTACAGCAAGGTAGCGTGCAGGGTGAGTCAAAACTTAGAAATTTACTTAATCAATAAAACTTTACTTAGCAATTCCTGAATAGAAGCCACCATCTTGAAACGTGGAATGCGTTCTGTGCTACTAACATCGTAAAACGTGGCCATTCACACTATTAGAACATGCGGTAAAACTGAAGCTGTCAGGCATGCGAATCAATAAAATGTGTATATACATGTACATGTACATGTATCACTATTCACATTTGCGGATACGATTAACTGGGCCTGTAAGTCATGCATTTCGACATTTCTTGAAGTGTTTGTTTTTGCCAAACGTCATGAAAAAGTCATGGAATTTGCAATACCAAATCACCCTGAAATATTTGTCCAGTACGGTAGTTTATCCTTTAGACATCCTCACATTTGCAAAACATGTGTAATGACCGCCATTGGGATCCTTGGGTGAAAAACGTGTGGTTTCTGTTGTACGGCGTCATACCGTATGTCGTAATGCAACATTAAACATACGGTTTTCAACGACTGTTTCGATAATATGAAGGTGTCTTTATGCCAGATACGATTAACTGGACCTGTGAGCCATGCATTTCGACATTTCTTGAAGTGTTTGTTTTTGCCAAATTTGTCCACACTTTCTCGATGGTACTTAGAAGCTGACGAGAGATTCCTTCATAGTTTACTAGCTACATACCGGAAATAACTGGTCACTGAGAGCTATATATAGGACTAAATTTGGTACACCCTGTATTTGGGTTTTTGGCCAAATGCGCATTTGATCGTTCACCACGAAGATAACCCAGAGGCCAAAACAGTTGACATTTTCATAATCGACATCTTTTTCTAAAAATAAACCAGTGCGATATCTGCGCGGTTCAATATATGGACCGTAATATATTCGGGCGAATCATCTTTATGCATCTTGAATAGCGGTGCAAGGACCTCTTGATGTCTTTTACCTTTTTTGGGGGATCATTCTGCGTGAGATACTGGACTTCTTCCAAGTTGCACATATTAAAATGCTTTCCAAAACTAAATCTCACTTACAATTAGCATAAAATATGCCTTTTAGCCTAATTGCCACTGACTTAGGCCTAAATAATAAAAAGAAAGTTTAGCCTAATTGTCACTGACTTAGTCTAACTAAATAATAAACAGAAAGGATTATCGATCTCAACATGCCCTGGTCATGTGATGTTGGCTTCGTTACACTATACTGTTCCTGAACCCTGTAGTCCAGCCTAACATGATATGTCTCGTGATTTGTCATCCGAACTTGCGAAATTTCAAATGGCTCATAGTTAAGATTCAACTTGTTTCCTTTTCGTTTTTAACATCCTCCTTGTCAAGCCAGTAGCAAATTAATACAGGGTGAATTAATAATACCAGATACTTTATGGAATCATAAAATAAAATTTCGCAAATGTAATGTATAGCTAGAGTTACCCAACTCAAAATTGTCAATATACATAAATATCAAATTTAAGAATCGTTTTGTAACAACCCTCTGTTGTTTCAGTAGTAATGTTCCAATCCTGCAGAAAGTATAAGTTTCCAGGACGTTTTAATAAGTCTTTCATCTAAGTTAGAGATCGTTTCTTGACGTACAGGTGTAGTGCTGTCATAAATAGAAATTGATAATTTTTGAGTTGTTATTTTAGAAATACATGTACACGTTGAAGGAACGTATTTCTCAACCTTATGCGGACTTACCGGTATACATGATCAGTAATAGTACTGCCAATACTCATAGTAATACTGATCGTGTAATGGGCGCAATACTTATGCAGTTGGTGTTCCATTCTGATTACTGAACAAAAACATTTATCAAAATACGTTTAACATCAATTAATCCATAGTCACGTTAAAAGAAGAATCATGTACTTCACATGTATAATCGCATTTTGTTAGTACACTGTTACAGTTGATTCATTATATTCACCTTGATTCAGTATGTAATTCATAAGGCATGCACTTTAATTTTCATAACTTTTATCAATCACCAGTAAGGTATACAACCTACTGTTTAGTTAGTTTTTAATTTGTTTTGAGTTTTATGGAGAGAACGTCTCAGGTAGACTACTTTGTTAAAAACTTTAGGTATGTTATAGGAGCGCATTTTGATCTGCTATAAATCTATATTTATTCTTGCTGATATGTTATTAAGTATAGTCTCTTAATTGTTGGATATTTAAGTTTTTAGATTCTTATTACAGTCAAGATCGAAATACTGACAGTAGGCCTAACCTGACCGTTAGTAAATTATTAAGATCTCCATGACAATCTTGGAATTATTATTTGTCTCAATTTTTTTCATAAATTTTGGATATTCTCAAATCGTAAAAAAATTACGAAACTTGAATACGATATGTACTAATTTCGCGAAATTTATGCTTAAAATCTTTGTCTGGACGGTGGTTAAAATATTGGACTGGATACCAAATTACTTTTTCAATTCAAATAATAATGTTCTCGAAATTCTTCGATTTCTTTCTAGAGAGGAGAATTTCGATTTAGTCAGTTCGACCTCAGTTTTATGGGGGATTTTTAAATGTACTTGTTTATATGGGTCCTACTTTTGTGACCTGGTTCCTATATGCATGCAGATAAACACTAATTTCGATCGTATTTCAATTTCATTTCGAGCGGGGCAGGTTCTGTTGACATTTGGGAAATCCCTTTCGCACATTTGCGAGGATGATTTTTTTTATTTTTTTTGCGAATAATTTGCTCGGGTAATTTTTAACGCATTTTCCTGACGTGAATATCAGGCCAGCACGCAAAGTAAAAATGCCTACTTAGCATTCTTAAGTAATACATGTAGCTCCTATTTGAGCATTCACAAATCGTACTCTGGGAACTAATTATTATAAACGTATAGGACAGATGATCCCCAAAAAAAAAAACACTTTTACAAGACTTGTGTAAGACTTTCTGTCAGACTGTCCCAAATCTTCGTTAATTAAAAAATCGATATTTTTAATGACTTTGTGGACGATTCAAGCTGTCCCGTAGTCAAAAATCACCAGTTTAGTGCGTGCACATGTCTATCAAAGTTAGGTGAGAATATTCGCTGTACGAAAAAAAGCATTTGAAAAATGTCATGCATATCAGTATTGACTTATTTTTGGGTTATAAAAACTCAAAAAGCTATTCTTAAATGTGAATTGAGTTCTTTTCCCCAGACGTAGAAACTTTTATCCACTGCTGTGCCGGGGTTCAATTTTTTACGACTGAAGGTTTTTTTTAAATCTGAAAGCAAATATGACAATGACTTAGAATGAAATGTTAAATGGATCACGAAATAATGTGTAAAGCGATTTTGCATTTTAAGTGCGTTCGTTTGAAATATTTGCTTGTTTGAGAAATACTTTAGTATAGACCCTGTTCTATTTTTTTACAATTTCAACTCTGCTCCTTCAGCTAGAGTTGACATAGGCCTACTATCTCATGTATACATATCAAATTTACAACAGAGAAAAGAACAACCTAACCTAACCCAAACAAATAAAATTAAATAAATAAATAAACCTACCCTATCAACTAATTAAACCCAATCAAAACCAACCAAAAAAATGGCAAAATAATAGAAATTTTGGAGTAGGGTGTATACTAAAGTACAAATTTGATTATATTTTTAATTAACAAGAAAACAGATTGCAAGCATGGAATTATCACCCTCTTCAAAATGATCAAAGGTTACATTTATTGGAAAAAATTGTCACAGAAAAAATGAATAGGCCCTATGTCAAAATATTCAAAATAACATAAATAATTAAAATTTTACGAAATTTTTGACTCATTTAGTCTGTTGCTACATCAAACGCATGTCATCAACAAAACTTGGATGCAAAATGTTCAAATTTGCACACTTTTTTGTTCACGATAGAAATTCAGGCTTTAAAAGAATTTCAAATTAACTTTCAATTCATTGTTATTAAAGATCTAGTGTTTGCAATTGTAGTTTAAACAGCGAAAGGATTTCAATGGGGGAAACTAATTAGCAAACCAAACTTGCATAATGTTTTAGACGGTCATGTATATAAGCAGCAAAAAACAAATGTTGTTGTAATCGTCCAAGTCTGATAAAACCATTCAATTCGTGGACAAAACCATCTAGTCATCCTTTGACACAGCATGACACATCACCTTTCTTACAGTTGCAATCGTCTTTTAAAAAATGAAAAAGTCAAAGTAAAAACATCTAGGAATTTTAAGCGAAAATAGTTGGCAAGGGGATGTAATTCAATTTTTATTGTAGAGTGCCAACAAATATACGAGGTACATGGAGCGTATACATGAGGTTGTGAAGTGTATCCCTGCAAGGAGGTGCTTCAAATCTTAATGCTCCTACCCTTCCAGCACGAATTTACAGACATTGAAATAATTTATTTCCTTTCATACCTATAATCTATCCACCCTGGTTGTTCTGAGAAGAAATTTAATTCACGATTGCTAGTACGAATTTCCATTAAATGGATCAAAGTTCACGGGTTTCCTAGAAAATCCCAAGCTGTTCAACCAACTGTTTGTATGAAATGCTAGTGTCCCACAGATATTTCACCGAAATTGAAACCCCGTAATGTGAAGTTAGAGAACTTTATTATAAGTTAATATCTGAAATCGCTTCTTTTTTCAGTTTTTTTGTGCTAAACTGTTTTTATCAGATTTATGTATGACTGGTTAGATTTCCAGCGAATTATGTGCTTTGAAGTTCTGTTACCCTCTTATTTGAATATCACCCCTATGGAGAGGAGCGTTGTATTATAATTTAACATTACTAGGACCTATTCTCAAAAAAATCGACAAATTACACAGTGCTTATTCATATCGTTTGGCAAGCTTGAAATTGGCCAGCCACTCGTAGAAATCAAGGAATTTGTCGAGTGTTTTGATTTTCAAATAATGTATACATGTAACTGGAAAAAGTCCTTCATCTGTTGCTCCGTTACAATAAATAGCTGCAAAACAGTTTGATTAAACTGGTCTTGTTTTTCTCCACTTTGCAGTTTTATCCGGTTTTTTAGGCAAAATCATTAGTACGATGATTAAAGTTTGAATAAAGTCCATGAATTTGTCAAGTGTTTTGATTTTCAAGTAATATATAACTGCAAAAAGTCCTGTCAGTTTCAAAAAAGTTATACGACTTGTTTGGAAATGAGAATAAAAAATGTTATTTAAAAGATCTCAGAATTGATGACACACGTATTCAAATGGACGTTTTATAACAAGTTTGCAAATGTCCTTTGATCTTTACCTACACATGATGGATAACAATTAACCTGGTATATCATATGATACATGTACAACCCCATGCCAGAAGTCGTGCAACATGCAAACCAAGTTTACTAGTAATATTTCTGCCATTTATATATTCGAGTTCAGCTAAGGATGGTCTTATATTGCTGGCATAAAGTTGCAAACCACAAAAATGCCGAAAATATTCAGTTTCTTAATAAATAGTGCGCCAATTGTGTTTGTCTTTGTAGAAACAGCAAAAATTTCAACCCGAATAAATGTTTTTCAAAATCTGGGATATTGATCTTACTGAAAAATTGTTACAATCAGGAAGGATTTATGATGATTTAAGTCCAACAAGAGATAGCAACAAAATAACATTCGGATGACATACATTTCAAATTTTCCGCATTTTTGGTGTCTGGGGCAGAGGAAAAAAACCGCAAAACGAGCTATAAAATGAAATGTAAATGAAAAATATCTTAGTGCTATGTTCTTGTCTTTATTTTCTGGCTCTGCTCAAACAGTGTAATGAATCATCCTTGATCATAAAAAGTTTTGAAAGGCAGATTACATTATCATACTGTATGTGTCCATGTGTCTCAGATATGTTGCAGATGCCATGTGTCTGAAACTAAAAATTAAAAATATTGGCTGTCTGGTGGCTCGTTACAGTGAAGGCCTACATGTACATGTATGATCGATCACGTCATTAATTTATTGTAGTTTTGTATACGTTAACTGCGGCGATCGATCACGAATAAACGTTCGGTGACGTCATTGATTTATTTTAACTTTGAGTACTATTAGTGCAGCTTTACTAATTGCATTCATTTAAGTTTTACGTGTAGGCGTGATTGTCACGAAATATAAACAGTAGTGCTGTCTAGACAGGTAATAATACCCACATTTGTCACGGATAATTCACACTAACTATAATTTAATACTACGAATTTCGTTTGCCAATTTCCCATTCACGATATTCTGCTAGTTCATGAGATAACACGACTTTCCCCATCTCATTAATATCCTCATTATTTCATTATTCACATTATTACATGTAGCTCCAGCGCCACCTGCACACATGCCATGGCCTTTATGCATCGCCATACGGTATGCAAAAAAAAATATTGACACAGTATGAAAATAGCTATTCACATGTAGGAAAATTAAAAGGTATACAGGTGTAAACGTAGCAGTATATTACGTACACTACACCCATGCATCGCATTACAGCCTAGATAGGTTCTAGGAATATAGGCCATAAAGCGAAATGCTGTATAACATGTCATGTTTTAGCATACAAAACCCACCATGTTAATTCAACAGGATCGGTTCCAATTTCACGAGGGAAAAAAAATAAATCAATACAATTGTAACACTGTATTCCCATTACATATTTCAAAAATACGTGTACATGTACTGTATACGATGTTCATGAAACAATCAAATTACAATCTTGAAGAATAGTTCTAATCAGAGTCTGAAGATTTGCAATTTTTTGCCAAATTTTATTGACGTCATTTCTGGACGGCCCCTTATCTGTGAACAGCGAGTTCCATTATGATCCAGAATTTTTGGCCTGCTGTATATTGTACGTTTGCATTTCTCAATCTTATTCACTTATTTATGTAATTTTTTTTGCAGAAATGCACAGACGCAACCGTTTCGGACAAGACTACTTTTCCCACTTTCGCCAGGACCTTCCCACCAGACACCCAAGTCACCCAATCTGTGATTGCATTGCTGAAGCATCACAACTGGATGAAATTCATCATCCTCCAGGAGGAGAAGGAACGCTGGTATCCAGTGGCTCTGAATTTGGAAGCTGTGGCAAAGGAACACAATTTCACGGTCAGCGAATTGTACCGTTTCAAGAATCCGAACGACTGCTGTCTGGAGAGTCTTCCGTGTTGCGAACTTACCTTTGCGTCCATGGTAGAAGATACTTACAAGAAAACAAGAGGTAAGTCCAGGGTCTTAACTGTCAGGATGACTACCAACTTGGAAAACTTGGAAACTTCAGGGAATGTTATGTTCAACCTAGAAAACCTGGAAAATTCAGGAAATTTAGAATTGGAACCTGGAATTATTCAGTATTAAAATTGTATTTTGTGTTTGTTCGTCATAATTCTGAGAAGTCAGCTCAAAAATGATTTTTCCGATAATCAATTCAGGTATTATTAATCATACCGTATGCATTATTGGTGATTTTGTTTCAAAAAATTAAAATTGCACTCAGTGTTGCCTTTGTTATTAATATGATCTGGAAAACGTTTTCGAGACGTTACACTTAAAACCCGTTATTTCTGGTAATTTTTTCTTCGAGTTGCGTCTACGGAGTTAATTTCTGTCAATATTAATATTTCTGAAATTTGCAACATGGCCCGAAACTACTTTATTGGTAATCAAGTTTATTTTAAAAATGTCCCTCGAAGATTTATTTTTTTCATTCTTATTGTTTAAAAAAAAATTTCGAGGAAAATATACCAAAAATCCATTATTTCTGGTAGTTTATCGGAGAAATGTTCGTAAAATCCATCAAGGGCTACATTTATGTTTGTTTGAAAATGTTGATTGAACACCTATCATTTGAGATCCAGTTTTCCAAAATTACAATATGACCCTGGTGGTAACCCAGGGAAACTTGGAAAACTCTGACAATTTCGTTTTCAGAAATTAGTGTCACCATGTTTCCATCAGTAAATTTCGTTTTGCACTTCTTATTTCAGTGTACGTTTTCCTCGGAGGTACCAACCACCTGGTGGAGTTTATGCGAGCTCTGCACAACAAAGAACTTCTTCAAAACGGGGAGTATATCGTGATCTACGTGGATCTCGAAGAATATATTGCCAAAGAGTCCTACCGCTACATCTGGGGTAGGTTCAACTTATGCATAGTTGTTTTTCGTTAATTTTTCGTGTTTTTCATAACATCTCTACATTCATGAGCAGGGTGTTTTTAAAATCTCCTCTTTCTGTTTTAATATGGAGGATGCATTCCTTAACTTTGAATCAAACATCCCGAAGGGTTGTTTACATGTACACAATATGTAAGTGATGCACCAGTTGCTGATTTCCCTCAATTTTTGAATTTTCTCGACTTGCAGTAACGAGTGACAATCTGAGTGATATCGTGTCCAAGTCGAAGGAGAATTACGAGACTGCCCGAGCCCTGTTGGTGATTGCACCGACTCCACCAGCGGGGAAGGATTACGAAGCCTTTGAAAACGAAGTGCGAAACTACACGGCAAATGCACCGTTCAACTTCAAAGAGTCCAACGAGCTAGCAAGAAAGGGAATCAATAAAAAGGTTGGCTAAATCAATTTTCAACATTTTTTCAGGCTGTCAAGTGATTCCAAATATTTCCTGTATTTTTGAGGTAGCCCTATATGGTACTCCTATATTTTTACAAAAAATTATTATATATTCCTATATTTTACTGAAAACTGCTGGGGCAAGGAAAAATATAGCAGATACTGGCTAAAATTCATCATCTGCAATCTAGTTTTTCTAAAAACCAATTAATTAATGTCAATTCTATCATTCCTGGTTTTGTTTAAAAAAAATTGCCTATGGCATTCTGTTGGTTATTAATATTTCTAAAAATGTCTTATAAATGCATTATGGCTAGTTATTTATTTTGTTATTTTTTTTTTTTTTAAACTTTGCCTATGGATAATGGGGTTCTCTTAAATGTTAGTATTTACACACAGACAATTTTTATAGAAAAGAAATCTGAAATACATCATTTGTGGCTAGTTTTTGTAAAAAGTGCCAGTTAAAAAAATTGCCTATAGCATTTTTTTGAATATTAATTTTCCTAAGAATGTCTTCAAAAATTTATGATGGCTAAAGGTTTTCTTTAAATTTCGCCTCCGGCGTTAATATTTACACTAGTTTTTTGTAAAAAATGTGCCTATGACGTTTTCAATAAGCCTATTGTAGATGGGTCCCAAAAGTCTGCCATTCTAAAATTACGTTGGTTGTGGTCTAAAGTGAGAACTGCTGATTATTTAGTTCATGAAAATTGTTTTTTTTCTGAAATATTTGGTGAAAACTTAGAAGAAGAAAAAATAATCAGAGCAATTACAATTAAAAAGTAGGAACCGCTCTAAACTGCAGCAATTTGCTGATTTTTTAAAGAAAAAATTCCTATATTCCTCCTATATTTTTTTCCTTTTTCCTATATTCGTCCTATATTTTTGTTTTCATTTTTCCCATATTTCCTTAATAATTCGATCTCCGTACTGCTCGACAGCCTGTTTTTTTTTCAATTGATGTTTTTAAGTATCGTTTTTGGCTAATATTTCCCTTTTTCCCCTTTAGCATATTGGAATTTTTGCCTCTTATCTGTATGATTCGGTAAAGCTCTACGCAGAAGCTTTAGACGAGGTATTAAGAAATAACGGTAACGCCAAGAATGGGACTCTTATCATTTCCAAGATCATTGGAAAAAAGTTTGACAGTACGTATGACTCGGTTTCGATACTGCGTTGTAGCTTACGGCCGATCAGGCAGTCCGCTGTGTGATTAGGTAAATTTAACTCATGAAATTTGTCACGATGGATAAATGGAAAAATATGCTTATTAACCTGAAATGCGCCGATTTGCATCAAATGTCAAAGGGCAATGACTTTGTTGTGCTGGACTGCCTTGTCGTCAAGCTTAGGTTCTTATGGCAACGACAACATTCCTCATGACTACAGCTTCAGTTACATTTTAGGTATCACCGGAGTGTCCGTTCAAGTGGATAAAAACGGCGATGCTGGGGGAAATTTCTCAGTACTTGCCCTGGCGGATGGCGCTGTCCAATTTCTTAATCACACATTTCAGAAAACAATGCGGCCAATCGGCATATTTGTATCTCTCGGAGTTGGGATACTGCCCGTAAGTGACAAGTACACACTGTGTATACATATATATTTTGACAATTTTCCTCATAAAAGTTACGGTATATTCAGCCACGAATTCAGCCTGTGTCAGATATTTAGAAAGCAAAAATATATTAAATTCCAATGAATGGTTTGATTTTGCAGGATTTCAGGTTTCAACAAGGTGGAGAAATCAACTGGATTGGTGGCGGTCCTCCGAGGGACGAACCCGTGTGTGGTTTTAATGGAAGCGCGTGCCTACCGAGACAAGGTCAGTTTCAGCAAGGGCTTCGAATATCATTTTAAATGACAAAAAATGGCATAGAGTCGATTAAATTTTCAGATCCACAGAGGGAAATAGCTTCTGGTATACTCGGAGGTCTGTTGGTTGTGGTCCTCGCATCAGCAATTATTTTATATAGGTACATCATGTTCACGTATGTTTTAATGTTGGTTTTATTAATTTTGTGTTTATTATGTTAATTAATGATGCACGTTTATTGTAGAAATTGGAAGTACGAGCAGGAGATTGCAGGTCTTCTATGGAAAATAAATCTGAAAGAGATTCAAACAAGACACAATGGTTTAAGCGCGAACAGTAAGGTGAGTTATGTTACATTTCATTTGTGTTATTCAAGAATTTAAATAAGTACAAATTCTTTTATTGGACCATTTTCATTTTCAAATGTTTTTAGGCGATTAATTGAAAAATAGTAAAATTTGGAACACAAATTATCACTTTTTCTTGAAAGTTGCATAATTTGTTACTGCCACTATTAAAGTTTACTGTACCTTATGTTTTAAACATATGTCCATTCCAAATAGATGAGTCTAGTCAGTCAAAATTCGATGGAATCGCGTGTTTGGGGACAAGTTTTTACAAGAGCGGGAAGTTACAAAGGAACCATTGTTGCTATAAAGCAGTTGACGTACAGAAAAAAAATCATGGACATTCCAAGGGAGACCAAAATCGAGATGAAAACGGTATGTGTTGGGTCATTGGTTAGTGCTTGGCTACTTATCATTTTATTCTGATTTTGTTAATAATTTTCCTTTTGTGCATAATTGAACTTGCAGATGAGAGAAATCCGCCATGATAACATCAATCCGTATATCGGATCATGTTTGGAGCCAAATCAGATTTATATTATTACGGAATATTGTAGCAAAGGGAGTTTGCAGGTGAGATAAGTTACAGTTAACTAAGTTATAAAAAAAAGTAAGAAACTATTGAAAAGTGGAAAGTGAGATGTAGAAAACACACGATAATAATTACAAAGAAATGCATTGTACTTTGATGTATTTTTTTGCAGTTTGATGTCAACACCACAGTGCCAAATTCAAAAAGTGTTTAATTATTTTAGTTTTAAATTGATGTGTCAGTAAAGCTCAGAACGTTTGGAGTGCTTTACTTTCCTAAATGTATCTCTGCAAAGTTGAAAATTTCTAATAGATGTTCTAGCATTCTTTGGACAATTTGTTTTTATTTGCACGTCAAATACTTTTCCATGAACTAGACTAGGTTTTCTCACATTGCTTTGAAGATAATCAATCTCACCCGTGAAGGACTTTTCTTGTATTGACAGGATATCTTAGCCAACGATGATATCAAACTGGATCCCATATTGATATCTTCTCTTATTTGGGATTTAATCAAGGTAAGCCTTGTCAGTCGCATTGACATTATGCAATGCCACCCGTTACCAGATTAGACGCGCAGCATTCCTTACATTTGAACTAATGTCAGTTGTTTTGTTTGCTTTAGGGGATGATTTATTTGCACGATAGTGATTTAAAAGTCCACGGAAATTTGAAGTCCTCAAATTGTGTGGTAACTAGTCGATGGGTGTTGCAAGTGGCAGATTTCGGACTGCACGATCTTCGCCGCCAAGCGCAGCATCCGGAAAAGAGGGATAATGAATATTCCATGTACTGGGGTGAGAAAATCGTAGTGATTTCTTTAGAGGAATGACAAAGCTAACCATATCATGAGATCCGTAGATGCAAAGCATGAATTGAATATCAACTGTTTTATTTCTGCCGTTGCCGTTTACGTAGGACAGTTGTGGACACCCCCTGAAATTCTTCGAGATCCAGTTGCATTTCCGAAAGGCTCTCCGAAGGGTGACGTATTTTCTTTCGCGATCATTCTGTTCGAGATCTTTGGTCGAGAAGGGCCTTACCCCGATTCTCAGTTGCGCCATATACCGCCAAATGGTAATACCACCCTCTGTATTTCATCCTAAGGTGCCTAATTTGCAGTCGCTGATGTTTCATTTGTATATTTGTATTTATTTTATGTTCAGATATTATTGATAAAATAAAGTTCCCTAAAGACGATGTGATATTCAGGCCGGATGTCAGCATTTTACAGTGCCAAGGCTATATTATAACCTGCATGATGGACTGCTGGCAGGAAAAGCCTGAAAACCGCCCTAATTTCAGGCAGATTCGAGACATGCTTAAAACCATGAGACAAGGAATGTAAGTTAACGTTTACTCTAGATTTGCTCCATTTTAGTCCCGGGATTTTCGGAAACCACTGAATTTGGTTTGATAGCAGATAATACTGTTACGAAATCATGCTTTATTAGGCACTGAACAGACCTGTTTTTGTTTTAGGAAGCCAGATATATTTGATCACATGATGGACATCATGGAGAAATATGCAGATAATCTCGAAGAGCTGGTCGATGAGCGAACCGGTCTTTTAAACGAAGAAAAAAAGAAAACTGAAGCTTTATTGCATCGAATGCTACCTCCGTATGACATTATTGTGGCATCTATACAATATTACATGTATTAGTTTTTGTCGGTTTTTTTTAAAGTCGTATTTATCTCCATTTCAGGCCGGTAGCTACTGAGTTGATGCGAGGTGAATTTGTCGTGCCTGAATCCTTTGAGTCGGTTACTATTTACTTCAGTGATATAGTTGGCTTCACAGAACTTTCTGCTAACAGCACACCTATGCAGGTACGAATTCCGAATACTAATACGGATTTCAACGAGGTCAAGGCAATGCGACATTTACGTTGTACCTTTACTGATGTAAAAGTCATATTGCCATGACCCGCAAAAATGTTTCAATTTCAAAATTTCTTGAGCCGATATTTTTCTATTGCAGGTGGTTGCATTTTTGAATGAATTATACACGGTTTTTGATAATGCAATTAGCAAATATGACGTGTACAAAGTAGAGACCATCGGCGATGCTTACATGGTTGTTAGCGGTCTTCCTATTCCCAATTCGGATAAACACGCTGGTGAAATAGCATCGATGGCTCTGGATTTATTGGCTGCAGTGCAGACATTCCAAATACCTCACAGACAGTCAGAAACACTGATGTTAAGGATAGGAATTCACACTGGTAAGAGGCAATGGTGAAGTCAATGCACAAGCATAAATCCTCACAAGGACGGTTTCAAACTTGAGTTAATTTTTCTAGGGCCAGTTGTTGCTGGAGTGGTTGGCAAAACTATGCCGAGGTACTGTCTGTTCGGCGATACAGTAAACACTGCATCCAGAATGGAATCGAATGGAGAAGGTTTGGCTTGCTTCTAAAAAAAATTGATAGTTTGTCTATTTTGTAGTCAAGTTCTAGTGAGCTTATCGTGCATTGTTATTTTTCAGCTTTAAAAATTCACATTAGTCATGATTGCAAAATGGCACTAGATAAGCTTGGTGGATACGATATTGTTGAAAGAGGACCCATGAACATCAAGGTAAGTGAAACTGTTTTCAAAATCAGCTTAAATAGTTTTGAACAAATTTTTAATACCATGTTTTAATTCATCACTGCAAATTGATTTTGTTTAAGGAACCCTTTTCCTGCAATTGGTTTGAAAATAATTCTTCCAATAAGTTTAACTCGAATATTATCACTTTCCATTTTGCACTATTTTCACACCTACTTTTGGAGTTTAAAAAAATGAAGTGATAAGGTTTTTTTGTAAAACATTTTTCACAACAATATATTCCCCCAACAATGTATTTTGAACACATTTTTTAGACCTTGTTTTAATTTCTGTCTGCAAATGCCCCGTCTGTTTAAAAAATAATCATACGAATTTTTCAATAATCAAACATTTTATAGCAAAAAAACCAACGAATATTATTTCTTTCCATTTTGTATTACCTTCACACCTACATGTATTTTTGGATAATACAAAATGTTAAAAAAACATAATTGATAAGGCGTTGGGAAAAAAACATTTCACAATCATTTATATCACGAGTAGCTTTTGAATATTAACCAATGCGAGAATAAGCTTCACAAACTGTTTCAAAAAATAAGCATTTTGTGATATTTTGAATTTCATGACACGATGACTTAATTGTATTAGCGACTGAGTTTGCACCTCTTCTGCTATGGCATGCGCTTCGTTCTAAAATTCTGACAACTTGCTCAACTCCTTTCATTTTTTCCTAGGGCAAAGGCCAAATGATCACACACTGGCTCTTGGGTCAGGGCGAAAACCTGATGAAGAAGAAGGACCCTCGCGAGATGTCGCCGTTGTTCCGCGATGGCCGGATATCGGTCGACAACCAGGACATAAGCCGGAGAGGGTACAGGGGGTCATATACTCAAAGGGCTTGCAACCAGAGTGCAAGGTCCATACAGGATTTTGGTGATAAGCAACAGTTGGCGGGCCGCGCGCGCAACTACAGTCCAGTGAGAACGATAAGTTTTTACAAGTCGTGCCGCGAAAGCGGCGGCATCCTGCAGGAGAAAGTGAACGACGAAGGAGGTTCGGGAGAGACCCTCCCAGCGGACGAACAGTTCGAGTGTGACCGGATGCTGGACAGCATGGACTCAGTGCCGACAACCCCGCAGGAGCATTCCCCCATCCCTCCCAGGCTTAATCATAATTGTACTCCGCACTCCAAAGTTGTTAACAACAACAATATCAATAGCCACGGGCATCAGGTTGGTTCCAACAGTCAAACGTTTGAAAATAACATGAACGCTAACGGCATCGCGGTGCAGATCGGGGACATCCCGGATGGTGGTGATTCCTCAGGCCTGGAATCGCTGACGGACATCGCGACACCGCGAACAGAAGTTGTGCGCAATTTCAAAGGGCCTGCATCGCTGGACGAGAGCAACATATCGCAGTTGAACGATGAAATGACTCGCCTCCTGAAGGCCTCTGATGGAATCGGGGAAAGGCATCCCATGATTAAGGACAGCGGCAAAAGATGGCGTTCGTGCAGTGAAATTAACCCCCCGCGCATCCAACAGAAATCACTTAAGAATTGGTTGACCGGACTTTTTAACTACAGGGACGGTGTGTCGCCTCCTGACCTGGAGAGTGCTTCTCCGAGGCCGGACCTGGAGAGCGTGGTTTAAAGCGGAACGTGCACGCACCAAGAGCATCTTCTACAAAAATCACGATAACCAGAAAAGCCTGCGTTGCGGAGACGTTGGATTTATCAAATTGTGTGTGTGAACCGTGTATTTGTGCGTGTCTGTCTGTCGTACAGCTGGAGAAACGAAATTAAATGTGTCAGAAAAATGTATCTTCAAATGCAATGTCGTTTGTTGAATATATACCGATATATCGTAAAGCAAAAGGAGTCCTGAGACAGGTGATAGATTTTGCCATTTTTGCTCCGCTGGTTGGAAAATCAGTAGCTTGGAAATTTCAAAATGACCATTGTGGTCACCATGGTTGGTTGTAACATCGATGTAATATTGTTCACCAGTCTAATTATTGCTCACCTGCTAAATTGTTTTCCGAGTAAGCTGTAACGCGGTCAGGGTTCCCACTTTCTGGAAAGTCAGGGAATGTCAGGGAAATGAAAAAGTGCCAGGGAATTCATCAAAATTTGTGAAAATGTCAGGGAATGTCAGGGAAATTGAGACAGTTTACTATTTTGTAAAAGCATTTTTAAAAAAAAACTAACTTTCGATCATTTCAGAACTTTGTTTGCAAAAATTTTGCCTGCGGCGCGCCTAAATTCATAGCAAATTTATGAATAGAATTTTTTTTTAAAAAAGTTGTCACTGCATTCCCTTAATTATTATTTCTTAAAAAGTTGTTTCTAAAAATGTTGCTTCGCGACCTAAAATTATTACTTTTGCTAAACAACTTTTTGTATGGCAAGATATAGATGTAGACTAAAACCTATTGCCCGTTATATTTACTTCCATAGTGAAACACGTTTTCATGCAACTGAAACACGTTTCCATGCGCGAATGAAATTTAAAATTTTTCGTTGAAGTTGACTTAAGGCTGCAAACAGGCGTTTTACAGAGACCAAATTAAGGAGCACAAGGTCCAGCACGACGAATACTTACGGAAATTTATTTCTAATTTACATAATAATATATACAAATAAATTAAGCTGAACTGTTGAATTGTATTCGCTGATATTGCAATACGATTTGGTTATCTAGCTGTAGAATGGAACAAATACTACGTTTGCGAGCAGATTTTTAAATTACGTTAGTTTTAGTCACGCATGTGAACCTGTTTAAGTCAAATTCACCTTGAGGATAATACAGGCTCACATGCATGACTTGCCTGGAGTACCGTAACTTAAAAGGCTACATGTAAACATAGTAATTAAAACACTTGGCTAGTCGGAACAATGAGATGATGCTAGAAATGAAATTGCCATACAAGATGCCTATAAACTGTATATAGTGATCTGAAGGAAAAATCTTTCTAATAAATAATACTTAATTGGCATATTAAATAAAAACACTGTAAAAACCTCCTTCGGGGACAGGAAAGCAATGGAAATACTGAGCGAACGTTAGTTACTGAAATACATTTTTACTTAATGGCGATTTCTAGGTTTGAGTGGTGCACCATTGGCCAAGGTGAATTAATTCATCCCTGACTTTATTTAAATGATTGCCTGAATTCGGTTATAAAAGTGAAATTATGAGAAATTAGTGAGTGAACTAAGTATTTGAGAATAAAATTGAATCTGCAATCGGGCTATGTTTTGGTCTGTTTTAACTTCGCAGACTCTTAAATCATTTCTATAATTCTGAAAAAATAATCATGATGTTGGTGATGCAGCGTCACATTTACAGGGTGTGGACATTATAATGGAAATACTCGTTGCAGATACTCATTTCTTGATTAATTTGGTGTTGAACACCCATTACCTCCATTAAACCTCAACACTTCTTGAAATACACTTGCAATACTTTTGCACAGTCTTTGGTGGAATTTTATATTAATTTTTTAGATGCAAGTTGTTAGGTATTTTTACCGATATGATTCGGTACCTATATTTAGTTTCAAAACTAATCAGCGTGGTGATTGGTGCTGAAATCTGATGATTGCACTGGTTCAAGAAGATTTTTACCTCTTCGAAACCACACAGACAATTAAAATTCTAGTCTGAATCTCGTAATGTTTTCATTATTTTGTCCATCCCTTGAGACACGTTTCATTTGTGGGCCACTAGTTCCATCTGTAGGCACAGTTTTAAAAAAGTGAGTAAAAAAGTAATGCTTCGTGCAAATAACAATGGTGATACTTAAGACATTACGTGAAAGAGCACATGGCCTACGTAAGGATACGGCTAACAATCCACAAGTTGATCTAGGTCGGTAGCGGATCTCGTGAGATATAATTACGAAATATCTTCATCTTAAACCACATCACAGTATTCTTCGCTTGAAAACCACATTTTCCTGCTCCGAAACCATTCAGGAAAGTTGAGTGTCGTGGTTACTGGATGCAGTGGAATTTCCGGACGACATTTACGTGTACTTTCACAGATTCTTTTATACTCTTATTAAATCTCTGCGTAGCTCCAGACCAGCCGATATCACAGAAGACTCGATTGTCTCACCGATGACACTATGGTTCCATATCAATGTAATGTAATAATACGCACGGAGGTGCTGAGTGGTCACTACGCAAAGTTTTCACTTATGTACACTAACAATATTTACACTTTTCCAGAAATCTGCCTCCTTGAGTTTAGCCGAGCTGGGTGATATCTTCCGGAGTTGAAATTTTCAATTTATTAACACCTACAGCTTTCTTGTCACACGTAACTCTCGTTCTTCGAAGGTATAATCGGGGCCGTTTTGTACTTGCCGTTCATTACGTGTCCGTTTTTCTTCACTTCGTTCAGCAGGTTTTCCTTGCACTCTTGGATGGCACTGGAGCAGTTGCCCAGCGTCCCACCAGCGTACCTCCTCATGACCTTATTGGTCACTTGGCTCAAGAAATTTTTGGGTGTCAAAGCCTCGGGCACAAGTTTTTGCTTGGTAGGAAGCAGCGGGCTTCCCGGAAGGCTGCTCGGAGGACTAGCGGCGTCCAAGTCCTCGATGATGGTGCTGTCTTCGACACCCTGACCACTGGATCCTCGGTGGTTGTTGGACTGGTATGTACGAGTGGCGTTGATCAAGCAGTTCAGACCGTCTTTTCGGTGTGCATCGTTCTTAGCTTTATCCAACGCTGTCAACCGGTTACGCACCTCTGTTTCGTCCACCGTCTTGGTGTTCGGATCTTCTTTGATCAACCAGAAAGTTCGCATGTCGCCTTTGCCCTGCACATTTTTAAAGAAAATTAATTTATTTTATGGTGAGTTGCACTGGTGACAGTTTTGGGTTTTGTTCAGAGTGCAGTGAAACAATCTCACATGAGCCAAGCTAGGTCATTTATTAGTAGGCTTACTCGTATAGCCTGCAGTGTAAATGTATTGTGCTAGCAAACCGTTTAAAATGACTAGCCCTATTTTAGGAGGTTTGAAATTGATTTCATATAAACTGTAGATGTCATTTTACCCCACCAATTTGTGTTCTAACTGAATTTATTTTAGTGAGAAAATTTCAATTGAGCAAGACCATCACATGGGGGAAATTAGATGCAAAAAAACGCCCCAAGCGATAATTGTAGAAAAACTACACGTACACCACAAATGATGGGTTTTAGCTCAAATGGCAAACTTGGCATAGCAGAATTTGTTTAGTTACATGTATATACAGTAGCTTTATATGAACATTGAAGGAGGAAAATGAATCCGAAATTTTTTTTGGAAGAAATTGGGTGCAGAAAAATGCTGTAGGGGAAATTTTTAGAAAATACTACACCACAAAATGATGGATTTTTGCTCCAAAAACAAAATCAGCATGATACCAAAATTTGTTTACAAATACATGTATCACACGATCATTGTTGATGGTTTTTCTAATATTCTTTGCAAAATAACCAAGAAACGTCGTTAGTGTGCGGGTTGTGAGAAAAAAAAAGTATAAATATTTCGCGCCAACTATTTAAAACGATCGTATTTCACTGCACATATTATTTATTTCCATGATTAGGGCATAGATAATTGTTATAAAAGGCCCGCGCACTCGGTCATTTCACAACGAGAACAAAACGTCGCTTGGAGCGCCTCATTTGTGCCTCGTGTTGTAGCGCTTTCAATACACCGACAAGAAAACTTCGCTAGGCGGCGCTTCATTTGTGACTAGTTTTTGCATTGAATAGCATGTCACAAACCGGTGTCTCTATCGAGACCCGCTCAAGCGGGCAGCATTGACCCAATATTCGAACTTCGAACAGACGTTGGAATTCCAAACTTGTTCAAACATGGCGCTTGTGTTGCAAAATTTTTCTCTGAACTAAAATTTCATGTATTTACATTTTACATTACGCCTGTGGGGTGTTCAGTGTGATTAAGATTCGCGTGTGCGGTTTTTTTAGTATCTGAAGATACGTTTCTCTCTCAAATTCTATAACTGTAAGTTAATGTAACATTTTTCCAGACTCGTTTGTCATTTAGAATGCTGTGCAAGCAGTACATGTACTTATAGTTTCTTTGTATTTCAGTACAGTCTACAAGTGCTCATTTTCACACAATGGATCTATGGAATTAGTACATGTAAATGAATGGACATACTTTGACTGGAATTAATCCTCTTTCGTTGAGTATGAAGCCGCCCAGCTCATCCAGAATGGATTTACATGCTCCACTGACGTGGATTTTCAGTGCTGAAAAGAGTATGAAGGTAACATTTGAACAATATATCAATTAATGTATAAAAAGCCATTTATAAAAAATATTGTGTTGAACAATACAAATAAGGTTTCTTGGTGATTAATTAAATTTCAGTGTGTAACACACACCCACTTGGAAAATATTGTGCGGGAGTGTGATTGCTACTTACATTGAAAATTATAAAAATTACAATGATTGACTACCTTCACCCGTTGACTCCATTCTGGACGCCGTATTGACCGTATCTCCAAACAAACAGTACCTTGGCATTTTGAGCCCCACGACCCCAGCAACGCAAGGTCCTAGGAATTAACGCTTAATTATATTTGAGTTTTCCTTACAGAACTGTTAACATATCGTAAAATGTGTCATATAGTTTATACAGCATATGCTTACCCGAGTGAATTCCTATCCGTAGTTTTAGCGTTTCGTTGGGCTTATGTTTTATTTTGAAGTTCTTTATTTTTTCTAACAAGGCCAGTGCCATCTTGGCGATTTCTCGGGCATGCGTTTGTCCATTTCTGATCGGTAGGCCACTGACCACCATGTAAGCATCGCCAATGGTCTCCACCTTGTACACATCGAAGCGTCCGATGATGCGGTCGCACGCAGTGTACAAGTCATTCAAAAGATCAACAACCTGTTAATATAACGTAGTGATATGAAACAAACATAAGTGATATGAAACAAAATGGGATAAGTGTTTCTGATGAAGAAGGTTACCTCCAGGGGTGTGCTTTCAGCTGACAGTGTCTGAAACGTTGAAATGATGATCTGCATTATAAATTTAACCGTTTTCAGGTTCTGGAATTTTAGTGAACTATTCTTACCGTAAAACCCACAATATCACTGAAATATATGGTGACCATATTGAAACTTTCCGCTTCCACTGGATCACCTCGTATGAGAGATTCTGCAACAGTTCTTAGGAATAGAAACAACATTTTAGGTGATAATTGAAAGGCACGGACATTATGCTTGACATTTTACCAGTAGGCATTTGAACTGGTCTAAATGACCAAATTCCATTGATTTTGTTCTCAAGCAAATATAAATCTTAGGCCATGCCATGACATAAGTTTTGTGAAAATTTCATTATGTCACAGTTTAAAAATTTCTATCAAAGTTTGAATTCTGATATTAGTTTAGCTGCGATATGGGACTGCCACCAATTACGAGCAGTAATTGAGTTAATTGATTTACTCATACGAGTCATATTGATTGACAAATTTATAGATAATTGGAAAATTGAGAGATCATAATTGAAAACTGATGGACAGTTAGTGCCTCAATCATCTTCAGCCCATACCACTCAAGTCTATTTTAGGTAACCTACATACACAGGTTATGAAACAATTTGGTGACCTCCAAACCCATTTGTGGTAAAGTTTTAAAAAGTATTCGTACTTGGGAAGCATTCTATGTAACAAGGTGTCTGTCTTTCTCTTTTCATCCATCAGCTGCTGAGCCCTTTCTTCCACAATTCCTTCCAAGTTCAGGGCATATTTTTCCATCACTGCCATCATGTTATCGAATATGTTCGGCTTCCTGTTTCAATCAAATCTTCTGTTAAATTTTCAATGATTTAAAGTTTAAATTTATGTCGCGGTTATCTCGAGAGTAGCTCGACTTACAGGCCGGCTTGCATTTCCTTCAATTTGGTGCGAATCATGCGGAAGTCTGGCCTGACTTCCGGGTTTTCATCCCAGGCCTCCCTCATGCATCTCAAGACTGATTCAAGACAGGTGATACCTCGTGTCCGGGGTCGACAGAACTGTCCCGAGCTTCCATCATTCAAACTCGGGTTTTTGATTCGACTTATGATTTCTGAAATAACTGCGAAATAGGTTCATTAGCCATAGGCTGCAATATCATGACTTTTTGCAACGTCCAAAGTGCCTTTTTGCATCAGTATCAGGTGTTCCAGGGCAGAATTCATGTATCATTAGTTAGATTTTCAGATTTTTTAATCACTTTCATCAGTCTGCTGTATATCGATTGAAGTTTTTCTCATTTTCACTACTGAGGTATGGAGGATTGATGTTTGGGCTTGCTTGCAGGATCTATAGTCACATTCACATACATCTAATGGATTACATGTCTGTACATACCTTTGCTATTGTCCATGTTCGGTTCATACAGATGAATGAATGGATCTTCACGTGTGATGACATGATGCAGAATGATAGCGAATGAGTATACGTCTCCTTTAGTTGAGCCTTGGGAAGGTGGGTTGTTCATCCTCAGTAGCTCTGGTGCACGAAACAACGAACCTGAAATGGATTTGAAAATTAACAACATTAATCGAATCAGTGAATTATTTATGCAAACACTATTGCTACTATAATTGCGTTCAGTATCTGAGAGTAACAGTTCAGAAATCTGCTACTGTAAAAGCAAGGAATTAAACCCATGGTACATGTACTTCCTGAGTTTTCTCTTAATTACCTAAAAACCGCTTAGCAGAAAATAATTTGTACTAATTTGCAAGTAAAATATTATTTCAGCAAAAATGATTGAGCCTAATAAACAAGCTTACAGCATATTTATCAAATGGCAAACACATAATGAACAAGTGTACAGCATATTTATCAAATGGCAAATACATGTAAATACCTTCTTCAAAATACTTCTACACTTACAATATACAGAAAATTTAATGTACATGTATATTCCGGGGTACAGGGCAGTGTGCCGGTGTCTACTGGTAATGAAAAACTTGAAAAAGCCGCCAAATTAAATTCAGGTCATGGAAGTCATGAAAAAGTCAACGAAAAGGCATGGAATTTGCAATACCAAATCCAGTAGACACCCTGAGGGAGTTTAAAGGGTCCCTCCAGAAATGAAATTTTCAACTTTCCTGATTTTTTCAGGTTTTAACACAAATTTTACTGATCACCCTGATCTCTGAAAATGCAAAAAATAAGGCATATGCCAGTTTAAGGAATGCTAAATTTATGGCTTATTATTTTAATAGGAAACACCAAATGTAGATTAGTTTTTAATCGACAATTTCTTTATTTGTTCAATTGCAAGCTTGATTTTCTTATCATCTCTTGATCAACTCAAGTCTTCATTTATAAAATCCAATATAATAAATGTATTTACACGTTGAATTTCCCTGACTTTTTATAAAATAACTCTACCTTTATCAAAAGAAGACCCAGTCAGTTTTTCTTCTTGGTTGGCTTTAAATTCGTGCAATCCGAAATCTGTTATCTGAAGCACTAGTTTGCTGTCCACCAAGCAATTCGAAGATTTCAGATTGCCGTGAGACTGAATTTCGCTGTCGTGCAAATAGATCATACCCTAATTTAAAAGTAAAGCATGGGTTAGGGGATTTAAAGTAAGATGAAGTCAGTTTCTGGAGTCTAGCTTTTGCTTTACCCTCAGTAAATCGGCCACCAGAGATGCAACCAGCATGTTATCGAAATGCAGGTCCTTGTTTTTAATGGCGTCCTATGGAGAAAAGATAACTGTTATTTATTCATTTAGACTTCGTGACGTATGCTCGAGATTCAGATGAATCTGATCAGCTGACTCACTTCTAAACTCCCCCTGGCACAATAAGTCGTGATGATGCAGATATTCGGAGGATCTACGCAGGCTCCTATGAAAGTGTTGATGTTATCGTGTCTCATTTCTCGTATCTGATCAAGGGAAATGGTTGTAAATTTTGCGTTTTTAATTTGATATTATCAAATTTATGTTTGCTGCTTCTAGTACCTGTTTCAGCTCTTTGCGAATGTTCCTGGTTAAGTCGATGTTTCTCTTGTTGATGCATTTAATTGCTACAATTTCCCCTTTGTATTTTCCAACTTTGGTGAATGCTTTTCTGTGGTAGGCATTGTGGTCCGAATGATTGTTGTCAGTAGGTAGGACTCCTAAGAAGCTCCCACGAAATGTCCTCTCCTAAAACAGGGCCCATTCACAATTACAATTTACAGGCGGGTTGCACCAAGCCTAACACTAGATAATTGGAGATTCAAACAGGCCAAAGTGAGGACATTTGGAAAGTTAGTTTATAAACAATACACAAATTTGTATTTTTTTCTTCACAAATATGGATTTACTTTTGTATTGTCCCCGCTCCAGCATAGACACAATGAGAAAGTGGGCTTCTCCTAACAGAACGTAGGCTGGCAATGTTCGAAATACAAATATTTGATGCACATTTGGAACGGGGTCAATAACCAAAGTTTAGCCAATAATACTGCTAAGTTTTTGCTTGGTGAAACCCAACTACCGTTCATGTAATACAAGTACATGTATCAACTTGACGCAAATTTGCAATGTTGTCAACTTTCAATGAAGTTAACTTAATGCCATTGGCTGTTTGCATGTCATCCTTGTTTGAGATTTCATATTTAACCTGTTTAAATCTCCAGATTACCTTTTCTGACCTCTTGCAAATTTCATTTTAATTTTTATTTATTTATATTGATATTTATATTAATATTAATGTATATTTTCGATATTCTTATATTCTGGTGTTTTATTTTGTTAAGCAAACGTGATATGGCAATTAATGCATGGAATTTATATAGCTTCGAAAATTGGTAATTATATACAACAATTTTAAATCCATTAGTACAGGCGCCATTATCAATTTGGCTCTATCATATGTGATGGTTCCTTGCATTAGTTAATTAGTCAATACAAATTGTTGACTGTCAAGTCGTGCGTAAATAATGAAATGATTATGGGTATAACACGGCACACAACGTAATGTTACCTGATTGCATTTCGTTGGCGCTTTTTTTGGCATAGGCTGCTCGGATTCTGAAGGTATAGGATAAATTTCTCTGTAATCAATTTTCCATAACAAACAAGCAAGTTTTTGCTCATAGCGATAATGTCTATAAAAAGATCGGTAGAAATGGGGTTTTAATGTGCATGCATTTCTACAGAAATGAAAGTTCACGTTAAAAATGATATCTGAATCGATGAGCCAGTTCATAACGAAATCCCAATTGTAACGAAATTTTAAAACATACAAATACAGAAGTTTATATCCATTTTCAAGATTTTATGTTGAAGTATGAAAGATATTAAATTTCTAAATTGAAATAAATGTAATGTAATCATACCCAATTCGACTTATTCTCTGAAGCTTTGTATGTGACGATTGGATGTTAATTACGCTGCTCAGAATAAAATTCAGATATAATATTTGACGTTTTGCATCTCAAAATAAATGTTTTCAATTACCTGAATCCGAAGATGCTGGCCACCACCAAAAACACGATAACGGCGCAAATTATAATCGTCTTCCAATCTGCAAATTTCGTTTAAACTTTTGTTAAACTTTGACGAAATTTTTAGGCTAAAGGTTAGACGAATTTAGAACTACCTAGTGCTTTGACGCATTTCTCATCATCAAAGCCACACTCTGGCTGATTTGCTGGGGGTTTCCCACCAATCCAATCAACTTCATTACCAACAGTGAACAATGTCTGTAATTTGTAATAACTGCATAATTGGATTTCAAGTTTTTCTTGAAGACCATATGCAAAATTAGTCGTCTTCTTACCGGAAGCGGGCTTGTAGCTGACCCGGGATAAAATTTCCAAACTGGTTTCATGCTTCGTTTCGCACTGGATGTCTCGTCCTTTACTAGACCCAAGACTGTAAAATTACCTTCAGCATCACCGTTTTCATCGATGACAACGTCAAATCCTTGAATACCTTAAGAAAAACAAAAACAGTTTAAAAATTTCCAAAAATAATGACATCATTGCATTAAGTTTTGATTTGTGCAAACGTGTTAGGATGGTGAGCAAAATGACTTTTCTGAATTCCCATAGAACCTGGGAAAGTCAGGGGATTTGTAACTGGCTGGGAAACCTGGAAAAGTCGGGATAGTTTATAATTTTTTTTTCAAAAACGTCAGGGGATTTCCTAACTTTTAATTATATTCAATCCAGAAGGTATTTCATACAGCGATTATGACATTAAAAATCCAAATTAAAAAAGTACATTAATATTTTGATGTTGTCTGAATTTCTTTATTATTCAAATTCAGTAATTATCGTCATAGTCAATGACCATATTGGTTAAAACATTATTTATATCTAAGGGCAGTTCCTCTATATTGATCGATAGAAAAACTTTAAAGGTCAGGGGAAAATAGCATTTTCAACCTGGTAAACCTGGAAAAGTCGTGGGATTTTATGTTACTAAAGCTATGGGAACCGTATAATTTGTGAAAACGTTTGAAGGATGACGAGCAAAACAACTTTTCTGAATATGTTAAACCAAGTACCTGTAGGTCAACATTTGATCAGGTATAAATGATGGGTATGCTATAGTGTGCACTGATTCATAGTGAATACTATGAGAAAGTGGGCTTCTCATAATGACTCGTAAGCCGGTAGTGATTGCCTGTGATTGGCTGTTATGTTAGGTTAGGTTAAACACAAACAACGAAAAATACTACATGCTAGACAGGTAGTTTAAATATAATTATTATGTGCACTGTAGTTTATCCGAAATTTTTTTACTTCATGATTTACATTTGCTGATTTAAACTGGATTTATTTTTGCAACACGTTAATTTGAACTTACTGCAACCTTTCAATAGTTTGATAGTTCAACTTACTTCTGTACCTGGTGTTGAAGATTTTACTCATGATGTGGGTGACGTTAGTGGAGTCCAAACCCTCTGCATTGACATCGTTCATGGCTTTGGCAAAAATAGTTACCGCGTCGTATATATGAGCAGCGTAAATTGGTACATGGGGTTTCCCCTTAATTAATTAAAAATAAAAAGGTCAGTCAATCAACACGGAAATTAAAACTTCTAGGAAATTCATTTGAGGAAGAACGAAGACGATGAACAAGTTGGGAACTTAGTTTCAATTACTCGCAATTTAAAATACAACAACATTTCTTGCTAAGCTAGTTAACCCTTCAGGATAAAACAACGAAAACTTATTTCGTAAAATGGAAACCGGATAGAACGAAATACATCTTGTGATCAATGGGCTGGGGTTGCTTTTTTACAGCCTAAAATTTAGCTGTCATTGAATTAACTCATTGAAATACTGTTTCTTGAATGGTGCGATATACTTCGAGCAGTTTGTTGTCTAATTTATGAATTAAACATAATTAATTTCCTTTTTTCCCAAGTTAGTGTAATTAACAGAGCTTATGACAAAATCGTTGAGAGGATGTTCCTAGTATTATGTCCTCATCTTAGGGGAAGTGTTGTTGACCAAATGATGAGTCATCATTGAATTTTTATTGGGTTAACAGAGTGGCAAACAAGACCTAAAACTCCTAAAAGGTACTAACAATAATAAGTCCTGAATGTCCTAAAGAGGTCCTTAAATTGTCGAAAAAATTCTATAACTCCCTGTACATTGTGTTGTCAGACTACCCGTACTAAGGTAGCTGCAGTAATGTGCAGTTTAATAACACTCCCTTTGACTAGGTAGGCCTACAGGTACAGTTTGACACCACTTTTGTTTTTTAATATTGTATTGTAACAAAGATGAATAAAAATTGAAAAACTGCATTCTAAGAATTTTACTGTTAAAAAAAAAACAGTCCTTAATTTGTTTCCAAAAAGTCATAAAAAGTCCTAAATATCAAAATTTGGAATTCGATTGCCACTCTGGTTAAAATCCATAATTTGTGTTCCAGCTTTCCAAAAATTTCGCTAACGTCGTTTTTCAAAATGTACCTTTAGCTATTATCCATTCGTTATTCCTTTAATTACTGGTATAGCTTTGATAGAAATGTGGGCTAAATCCATAATTTTTGATCAAATTTTTAAGAAATATTACGCTCAATTCGACATTTTGTTGAATGACGATTATGCTATCATTTAGGGGTGGGAGTGGGGAGTTTGAAAATACGGCGAGTGTAACATCTTATATTAAAACCACGATTTTGTGATGATTTAATACTTGAGCGTCCTCTAATCTTGAAATATTCTAACTCTTACCCCGTCATTTAACTTTGGTTTTCCATAGTCAGCATTTTTGATATCATCATGACAGCACAAAGGCTGACTATGATATTATCAGGATATTATCATGGACTACCCAAATAAGCTGAAATGCACTAAATAAACCCGAATATGGAGAATTTACAGGTAGTTTTATCCAATTTTTGCTGAAATCTTCGCATTTGTGAAAAGTCGGTTATTCCGTAAATGTAATCTTATTTATATCCAGAATATTGTTCTTACAAAAATGCTTGGCCAGCGTGGTACGTTGAATGGCGATTTAGTAGACAAATTGCGCACTGTGTCCATGAACGTTTCAAAAGCCAGGTCGGTGGGTGGCGATGGGGTGAGTTTGAGCACCGACCGAAATGGCAGAGCCATGGTTTCGTTATACGTCAGGTGTTTGTCATGAGCTGAAATTGGAACATGTTGGAAAATCATCTTGCGGATAGCTGAAATTGCTTAATCATATTGATTTACAATACCTTTCATGACGTATTGACCAACGTCCTTTTCGTTGAGAATCTCATCGTCCACCGAGATGATGACATATTCCCCATTGTCCATATGACCCAATCTGTCCATGCAGCGAACGAAATCAATCAGAGCTTCGTTGTCGGCCACAAACACATAAACTGGAAATTTGAAATTGCAAAATAAATATATCGTTGACGTTGCTGCCAAAAGATTGAGCCGCCAACCAGAAAACATTGCGCAATTTCTCACCTCTGGTTTTGGCGAATGTATCTTTGACGGAATCGATGAAAGCCTGGCTGTTTTCGGATGTGTATTCAGCTGGCAAGTCACGTTTGTCTGTTACCTTGATGCCGTACGTTTCGGCCAACTCCTGGATGATGGAAAAGTCATGCGATAAAAACCATGTTTTCCCAACTCCGCCTCTGCAGCCTTCGAAAAATAATTTTTGCCAAAACCCCTTCTTTGAAACCGAAAATCGGAAATGTGTCTCGTAACATCGACAGAAAAATGGGACCATACCTCTAGGGCCTCCACGATCTGCAGCCACGAAGGCTTGTTGCCCACGATGACGATGATGTCATGCCACTTGTAGTACAGGAGAAGGGCTATCACGAACTTCGAGTATTTTGAACTTGGCGGCATTGTTCTGGCGAAGGTTGGGAACCATTCTTTCTTGGACACCCTTTTGTCTGGACATTTCTGTCGTGGAAACAAAAAAGGTTTTTGATGTACTAGTAATTGGAGCTCGTCAATATCGGAGATTGGATGGAAATTGTGGAAGATCAATGTACATGACTCAAATTAACATTTTTAAAACGAAAACAGCAAATAAACTCTTAAGGTGAAGACGGATAGCCCGGGGCAGGGAAAAGTTAGATTCTCACAGCAAGAAATTTTCCTTTATACTGTTTTTTAAAACACGCAAAAGAATGAAAAATTATCTTA